>BQNB010013226.1:0-77613 GCA_026074375.1 Tanacetum coccineum | reverse complement strand
TTTTGTTCCATGATCCTAAAAATTACCACTAAGGTAATGAAAATAATACATTATGTCAACACAAGAATAAGTTGTAGTTAGATAATCTATAAAAAAAATCTTTGAAAATGGGAATTTTGGTGTTTTATAACTTGTGATATCTTAGCTCTCTCAACAAAAATCTTTGCTACTTTTCAAAGGTTTAGTTTGGGGAATTTTTAAGGTAATTGGTTATAAGGCATGTAATATTGCGTGAGGACACGCAATCGTTTAGTTTGGGGAATTTTGATAAGTGTAAAATACACTTATCCGGTATTACCAAAAATGACCCTAAATGACCACAAATACACTAAAAATAGCAAAAATATACTTGTTTTTGTGTTTTATGTGTGTAGGTACGGATATATCAAAAATCACAAGAAAACCGTAAAAACGGGCAAACACGGATACGAGGAACGGAAGAGCACAAAAGAAGCCAGAGATGCAAAGCCAAAAGCAGGAAAAGTCAAAAAGTCAAAGCTGTGGTCAACTCTTGGTCAATTCTCAGTCAACAAAAGTCAACCATAAAAAGACAAAAACCCACAATTACCATTTAAGTCCCTTAACTTTCCAAATGTTACATATTAGGTCCCTAAAGCCAAATGGGCCATACCCTTAGCCCATTTACCCCTTTTCATATAACTACAAGGACCATTTCTGTCAATTTTATAACCTATTTTACACTACACCTTTAATAAACCAACTACAAGGACCAATCTTGCAAATAGCCAAAGTTCAAACGACTTTTACCCTGTTGACAGTTAAAAAAGGCACCAATGCTTCGTTACTGTTCATTCATCGTCCCGAGTTACCCACAGGTTAAAATAAAGGGCTTTTCAAAATTGAGGGTCATGAAAGGTAATTCAAGTGTAGAAGAATGAGTTGGCAGGGTAATACATCATCAATCAACCTTATTGGTGGAAACCCACAAGGGGAATGCCACGTCAATGTGAAGAAACACACAAGCAGCTAATTTTTACACTATATCTACTCTCAGAAGAAGCACACAAGTGTCACATCACGGATTGCCAAGCTGGCAATCCGTGTGAGATATTTAGTGATCCAACGGCCAATAATTATGACTCAATGATTGAAAGATGATCAAGGGTTGATATTGACAAGAGCGTCTAACAAAAATCAAGGCCTAGAAGGTTCAGCAAGAGGCTATAAATAGGCCCTCGCTCACACACAATATCATCTTCTTTTTCCCGTTTTTACCTAGTAGTAGCTTAGTAGATTTTAGTTTAAAATAGCTTATTGTAATTTTCTTTTAAAAATCAGTTGTACTTTTCCTTTCAAGTTATGTAATAAAGCTTTTATTAATGAATTTACATTTTGCTTTTAAATAATCTGTCAAAAATCCTCTAAGTTTTTAATAATCTCATATGTTAGCCACTGTATCAAAAGCTTCTATAAGCTTCTCATAAGCTCATTCAAGTCTATAAGCTTGAATTTGAGTTTAAATAAGCCTTAAATTTTCTTAAACTCTAAAATCAGTTAAACCTTGTCTTATTTTGGATTTGAGCTTATGGAAGGGGAGCTTATCATAGAAGAGCTCCCATGGAATTTACTAGCTTATCCTAGGTTAAGCTAGAGCTGTTGATAAGCTCATTTGAGCAATTAGCTTTTGTTTAGCTAAAGCTTTAAGTAAGTTTTCCTTTACTTTCCTTGTTTTTCAATATTTAGCTTACTAATAGTTTATTAGTATAGATCTGCTTATTAGCTTAATTTAGTTGCTTATTTGAGCTTATTTGTGTTTAATCTTGCTTATTAGTTATTAATATTAATCTGTTTTTAGCTTATAAGTTGTAGATTATAGTATTTCATAATCTGTCTTAAAAACCTTAAAAAACCTAAAAATTAGTTAGCATAGTCATTAATCTTTGATTTTAGCTTATCTAGTTATTAGATCATGTTTATTAAGGTAGTTATAAGCTGTTAATAATCTAGTATTAAGGTTTAGTTAAATAGATTCCAAATTCTTAGGCTTAATGAAATCTGTCATACCTTAAAGGAGTGTTTGGCATTTGCTAATTTGACCTCTAAAAGTCAAAGGATTTTGTGCAATTTGATTTAGTCAGCTTTGATTCCACTTATAATCATTAGGTAAGGAGTTTTTAGAGTTTAGTTTTCAAAAATAAAAAGTTATGGCTTATTCTTGTTGAACCAGCACCAGGGTACTTTCACCTTTTCTTTGAGCTTGTGAAAATTTGATCTAAGCCTTCCAAGGCTTAGATTGTGCTTAATTTGTTTTTACACACTCTATATGAGTGTGTCAAGTGCAGTTTTTACCTTCAGGATAAATTGCATATTGGTTTTGTGGCTTTGCCATTTGAACCAGCAGTACTAACAGCAGTTAGTACTGCTAATTTTCTCTTTACCAATTAAGCTAATCTAAATAGTCTTTAAACCTTTAAATTCAAGTAGGTAGTAGTTTTCATATTAGTTAATATAGATTTAGTCTTGCTTTTCATAGATTAGCTTATTAAGTGTTTTAGCTTAATTGGATTTTGTGCTTTTTAAGGTATAATCTGAGTTTGGCACCTTAATCATAAATTTCAATTGTCTTCCAGTGTTTCCAGCTCAAATCTCTTTTCATAATTAGCTTAAGCACTCCATAAGCTTCTTAGAACACTTTTTGTTTTTTCATTTGAGCTTAAAACGAGCTTTGTGCATACATTTTAGTAAAAATAAGCAATTCCAAGGGCAAAAGCCCACTTACTGATACAGCTTTTTGATAAGCTCTTTTTGAGCTTATTAGTGATTTTCAGCTTGTGTTTTCTTTATTAAAAGTGTTTAAAAAAGTGTCTTCTTTAAGTTTTAGTAATTAGATTTTAAAAATAAGCAAAAATTAAAAAATATAGCAAAAAGGGGTTGCCAGACCTCGAACCCACGACCTCTCTCTTATAAACCATACGTTTTACCAAGTGTGCTACAATAGCTCATCCGTTGAGCTATTGATGCACATTTGTTTTATACACGTTTTCTTTTCCTCTCTTATATATAAGCCGTAGCTTGTTTGCTTATTTTCCTAGCTTATTAGATAAGCTGGGATCTTAGTTCTATTTTTCTTATCTTCTTTGTTACTAGTTAGACTTTTCCTGATTTTTTGGAAATTTTTTATTAAGTAGATTTATTTTTATCATTTTTCGAAAGTTTTAATTTTAGAAAATTCATTAAAAATAGAAAAAAGTTTCAGAAAATTTCAAAAAAATAGTTTTTAGTTTTATAAAAAATACTTTTAGGTTTACATTCAGTAAAATCATTCTTACACCTTTTAGATTTTAATTTTCATTTTTGAGCTTTTAATTTTAAGTTTAAAAATAGGATTTTAATTTTTAAAATAGTTAAAAATAGTTTTCTGAGTTTTTATGTTATTTTAGACTTTTCTAAGTTTAAAAATCATTTTTCTAAATTTTTAGTACTTAATTTGCTATTTTTTAGGATTTAATTAGATTAAAATAGTTTTTAATTCATAAAAAATTCAAAAATAATCAAAAAAATGTTTTTCTTTTTCTTAAAATTTTCTTTTGTCCTATTTTAGGTTTAGAAATTAAGTTTGCATTTTTAGGAGTTAATTTTAGTGTATTTGCTTATTTGTCGCTTTTAGTTGCTCTCGTTAATTTGTTTAAGTTCATTATTGTTTTTAATTACTTGTTTTTAATTGTGCCTTTTAATTACTAGTTATAGAAACCAATCAATCTTCGAAAACCCATTCAATTCAATATCCATTTTAAGCGAGGTTTCATTTCTCAATTCGTTAGGAAACGTCCAGGGAATTCTTTACTTTCTGGAAAACATACGTATATTATATATTATATATATTTTAAAGAGTGAATTTTCATTAGGGATTTTTTTTCCTTGCTCTGGTGGTAATATATCATTATTTTATCGTGTATCAAAATGTCTTGCTTTTTAGAGAAGACCTACTAAAATCACTTCATCAGATTTCCCATCCAAAAATTGCCAGGTGGTTAATGGTATTCAAGTATGGTCACATGGCACAAAAAGGCTTATATAGCTTATGATTGGTATTTTAACCAGCTAATAAGCTCATAGGAGTCTTATTTTGTGGTTTTGTCACTAATACCTTGTTCAGAACTAACAGGCAAGTAGCTAACTGTTCAGCCAAAATACGTGTTAGTTAAAAATGAAATCTGCTAGCATGTTCTAGCAGCCTCTACTTAGAGTCATGTTTTTCCTCTTTAGCAACGCCATTTTGCTGTGAGTTCTGGTATTACTTATTACCTCTTGATCCCTTTTGACCAAGGAATTTCAATCATGTCCCTAATTCTTGAATTCTGTACCATTATCAAATAATCAGTTTTAACCTGTTCTGTTTAATTACTGGTTTTCAATTTGTCTTATAAAGTCCTAAGGTTTCACTTAGTTACATCCTTGTTCTTAGAAGAACAACAAACTAAAACTCGCAAATCATCAGTGTAACACGACAGTAAATCTTATGTTTAAGCTCCTTACAGATATGTCAAAATAAGTCCATATGAAGAAGTCTGTATGGGACTGTCTATTAGTGATTACTTATTTTGGCCTTACAAGAGCATTGTGTTGCTTTCTTTATGACAAGCAACACATCGGTTTGTGGTCATTTTAATAAATATTTGAAGACAGGATAGTAAACCTCTTAAAAAGTTCCCTTTACATGTTTTATTTACGTTTTTAAAAGTATCATGACACAACATCCTATGCCATTGTTAGACTTCTTAATGGTGTCCTTTGAATCAAACAGTAAACCTCCAGAAGGTACAATGCTCTCTGGTTGAAATGTACATATTATTTTGTCTAGGACTCTAACGTATTACTTGATTTTATCAGGTACTTAAATTCAGGAGACAATAACAAGATTTCAGTGTATGCTGAAGTGTACCTTGTTCTTCTTGTCAACATCTGGGACATAAAAAGAGATTGAATTGCTATAGTTCTTTCACAAAGCAAAAATCCTCAAATCTAAATGAATTTCCTTGTTTTTATTTTTCTTTACCAGTTATGTAATCTTTACTATCTTCCAAATGCAACAGGGCCTCATTTTTGTCTTGATATTTAGCAAAGGTAGGCCTTGTTCCTGTCATGTGCCTGGAACATCTACTATCAACAATCCAGTTATTCTCTAAAGCTTTATGTGACATCCTGCACAATGGAAAAATAAAAGAAATTAGTTTCTCTAGGGAACCAAGACCTTTTTGGGCTTGGGTTGCCTAGTGGATCTTTCGATTGTTAACACCTTTTTCTGAATTTGATCCACCATTGTATTTGGAGACATTTATTCAGTAATGGTCTTTGATTCTGCAATTACAACCTGCTGAGGGCTTAACAATAGTTTTAATTTTTTACCCAACAGCATTAACTGCTTTTATCTCAGTAGTATTAACTTTTTGATTTGAAAATTTGTTCTTGGTGGATGTTGTTTATAAAATGGCCTTATTTAAGTGACTGGGTTTTATGAAAAAAACAGTTTTTGGTCTAAGATTTTTAACTATAGGTGTAAAAGTATTAACTTTCCTGGCCAGCATTAGTTGGTGCTGCATGAATGTTAATATTTATGTCTTGCAGATTTACATTGTTTAGTACTGCTAGCTCTTGCCAAGTATTAACAGAATTCTGCCAGTTCTAGTTTGACTTCTTTAGGAACAAATTGGTTTTGGTGATTCACTCTTTGTACATTGTTCCACACTGGCTTATTTTCCCTTTTTCCAGTACCCTTACACATCCTTGTTCAATTCAGCTTGTTTAGCCATTCTTTTCTCATGGAAATCACAATCTCTAATAAGATGGCTAAAACTACCACATACAAAACATGCCTTTTTAGTAAACCCATATCCCAAACCCAATTTTTTAGACATTAAACCACTACAATCCTTTTTGTTAGGTTTAGGATTTTGACCTACATGTGTTTTTATTCTTTAACTGTTTGCCTAGGAGGAGTTTTTACATGCTTAACAGTATTAACAAAAGCAAAACTAGGTGTTTCCTGTTCTCTTTTGTGGGTAGAGACACATGTTCATCATCACTATCTGATTCATACTCCTCAATGATAGGAGCATCAGACCAGACTTTAGGTTGACTTACTACTTTGGGTTCATTGACAACTGGTTCAGGCATAGATGTAAGTGTTTCTTCACTAGAATTGGATCACCCCCCCACCCCCCACATGGAATTATAGTCATGCTCCTAGCATTAGATTCACTAGGTTTATATTGCTTTGGACCATATGTAAACTGTAACTCATCAATTTCAACATCAGGTCTAGAAGGGATGTAAATCCTTGTCATTAGAGGGGGAACTGCATGCATCCCTACTGCATATCTATCATTTACCAGCGACTATATTCTATATCTATAGACCCATATATAATATACACTTTCAAAATACTTTCATTTTTCATACACTTATGACACTTTATTCATTTGATTTCTATGACCAAGCCTGTTTGTCCATAGCACTCATCTGTACTAGTTAGCAGAATATTAAGATTTTTAGAAAAGTTGTGCCATTTTTCTACTTTAGCTTTTAATTCTTCTTTTTCTTTTTCAGCTTCCGCCAATAGTTTCTTATGATATGTGAGCACATCAGTTTTATCATCTAAATTAATTTTCATAAACCTAATCTTTTCCTCATACCAAGTGATTTTGTGTGAGCAACTAATTTGCTCTACTTTTCTTTAAGATTGAGTATATGCTGAATTTCTATATGGCATCACCTAGTTGTTCTTCTGTTCATCATATAATTTTTTAAGTTTAGTATAAGATTCTTTACACTCTTTTGAATAAGAAGTTACCTCAGTGTCTGAGCCTGAATTGTTGTAAAGCCATCAAAGCATAGTTCTCTTGCTCATCTTCTGAGTGACTGGTCCAATCAACACCTTCTCCATTAAGAGTTACCAAAGCTTTAGGTTCCTCCTGTTTTCCAGGTTTTCTTCCACTATCTTTAGCTTTGTACCCAGTGTATCCAGCATCTCTCCTCCTACTATCTTGATTCCCCTTAGATCTGCATTCTCTAGCAAAATGCCCTGTCTTGTGGACTATTGTAGCACTCGACTTGGCCTTATCAAAGCATACTAGTTCCTTGGCATCAAACTGCAGCTTTCTTCCTGTCTTTTTAGTAGAATTTTCAGTCTCATGGAGATCATGGCCACTTGCCATTTTAAATCCATTTCTTCTAATCAAACTCATCAGTTGTTCCAAATCCTCTTGATCCATTTGTAGTCCAAAGGATTGATTAGCAAAGAAGGAGTACATGAGTTCATCAGTGTATGAAGAAGAGATTCCCTTTGGGGGTTATGGACAGAAGAGCTTGAAGCACCATAAGCAGTACTAACTTCATTAATATTGCTAGTGTTCTCAGAAACAAATGCTCCATTTTGCGGGCTAGAAGATGATGCAGTAGAGCCTTTATCATCAGGCTCATATCTTAAGGTTATTATACAGATCATTAAAACTGAGACTGTCCACTCCTGGCTTAGTTCTCATGATTAAAGAAATTTGAGACCAGGAAGAAGGTAGAGATCTAAAGAACTTTTGATTTGCATCTTCAGTGGAGACTCCTACACCATGAATCTCTAGTTGATCAGAAGGACTCTGAAACTATCATAGCCCTTTATGCAACCCTTCTATGTTTGGTACGGAGAATCATTCAAACTGTTGCTTTAGAATATACTTTTGCATATTCTTTTGATTCTCATTGCACCAAATCAGATTTGATAGACTGCCCACATCTCTTTTGCTTCATCATTTGTGAAATTTAGCAAGATGATCTTCTAGTAAAGCCATAAGCAAGGTAGTCCTTGCTTTTCTTTCTCTTTCTCTGGCTAAAATTTCTTCTGCAGTCATGGGAGGCAGAACCTTTATTACACCATTTGTATCAGTTGAGACACTCACAGGACCATTGCCTATTTGAATGACTTCCCAGATAGGATAGTCTGTATGAGCCAAATAATGTTCCATTTTCATGGCCAATATATCATATTCTCCCTTTTTAAGAATAGGGAGTTTGATGGTTGAGACAATGTGAGGGCCTTGTTGTGTTGGTGTTTGTGTTTGTGGTGGTGGTGGTGGTGGAATAATCTCATCATCTGATCCAGCCATTTAATAGATCTGTAAGGTAGAGGTTTATAACTGGTGGGGTTTAGTTCTTCTTACTCAGAGTTTCTCTACAAGCTCTGATACCACTTGTAGATCCTAATTCAATATAGCTCTTTCTAGCCTGTTTAAGGGTTGTAGCCAATATGGATAGTTCCACACAAACTACAAGAGAAAAAATAACTATGAACATTATAAGTTATGCGGAAACTAACTTATAATGTTAAGAAGAACAATGAATATTAATAACTAAACTTTTGTATTAATCTGCTAAAAAGATTACAGATTACTAACCATAAGATTAAGAGATGTGATGAGATAGATATCTTCTCTAATGTCGTAGGGTTCCTTTTATACACCAAGGATAAACCGTAACAGACTTACAAAACACGTAGAAGATAATGCATATCTTTTCCTATAAAATCTCATGCATATCTCTTAAACGATACTAACTATTTTGTACTGGTGGTACAAACTAATACTAACAGTACAAACTATAATTGTCACTACTTTCTACTACAACTAGTGGTACTAAGTTAGGAAACATAATTCCCAACACGCCATAACAAATTTCAAGAAAAGACGTGTAATTCAGGAGAAGATTATAGCGTAACCACATATATGGTTGCGCCGTAACCATTATTATGGAATAAAATCTTGATCAAGTTAAGATTACGGTGTAACACCCCTTATGGTTGCGCCATAACATAGAAGATCCTAACATATGGAAAATGTATCAAGAGTTTACGGCGTAACACCCATATGGTTGCGCCGTAACCGTGAAGATCTTGAATTATGGAATGAATATTAAAAAGTTTACGGCGTAACACCCAATATGATTATGCCGTAACATAATTCTGCCTTATATTTGGAATGCCGTGTAATAAAGGTTACAGCGTAACACCTATATTGGTTACACCGTAACAAGTTTGAAACCTATAAATAGGGCCTCATTTAGTCATTCCGACATCACTTCCTCCACAACCAATTGGAGAGGCGACAAAGGCTTCCAACCTTTGAAGAATTTCATCTGGAGTCCAAGGGAGATCATACTTTACTTACTTTCTGTATTTAATCGTTCAAATACGAATACTGTAAGAATTATGAGCTTTCAATCTATGATTACTTCTATTTCTTGTTGTGTTTTCGTTACCATGAGCGGATAAGCACTTAAAGTGCTGGCCTAGTTATATAGTTACTATTATTATGATGTTTGTTTCTTTTTAGATTATGGTTTCGTTAGATATTCCTTGACTATCGTGTAACCCTAGGTTTTTGTAGTATTGCGGGTGGTTTAGATCTTTCTTGACCCATTATTAGATTACCAATTCAATATGGGATCAATCGGGTACTAGGGAGGATTTGACACTCCCTCCCTAGTGTAGGAACTAACCGGTCTCGGCCCTTATCACTTAATATACTTAAAAGGCACATGAACTCTTTCAAAGGGGGTTAGTAATCTATACAGGTTATTATATAAGTTTTGGGAATAGTTGGGATTAATCACTACAACCTGGATAACCTACCTCCTAGATGATTTGGGACTGATTCAGAATCGCATGGAGTATAGGATAGATTGTATATGCATATTCAAGTCTATCGTGCTTAGAAACCGCTAATGGAACCATAGTTTAACATTGCACAGGAAAATGTTTTCATAACAATAGTAATCCAGTTATTTATTTTATTATTATTTTTAATTCCTTTCAATTCAAATCAAAAACCATTTTATAAACGTGACATTTCAAATTAAAACTAATTACAACTTAGCTCTTGGGACGACCTCGGATTTACCATTCTATACTACCCATGATTGGGTTCTCTGCCCGTTAGTTTGTTGTCAGGTAGATTGAGTTTTATAAATTTAAAACTTGGTAAAAATATATTTTAAAATAAAATACGCATCAGTAGTTCTCTTCCTCCGCTGTTGGGGAGCTAAAAATTTGAATTAATTTGATTATTTCATTATTTCTCTTCTTTCCCTAAACTCTATATCTGTAGGAACTATGGCAGGAGTAGACGTCGATACTCTCACCATGGAACAATACTTAGCATTGTCAAAATCGGAGGCCATGTCAATTTCAAAATCAAGAGTCAATTCATGCTCTATTGTGGGAAGGATACTTCTTCGGAACATAAGGACGAGGTTGCTTCATGATCACATTGATCTGGTCCTCAGCATCATCGACTTATTCAATATTCTCAGAGTATCTAAAGACGCATTCATGCTCCGAGTTTTTCCCTTTACTCTTACCAGATCTGCAAAAGGGTGGGTGCACAGACTCGCCCTAAGAACTATCAATACCTAGGATCTCCTCAAAAAGGCCTTTATCCAAAGGTATTTCCCACCTTCCATGATCGCAAAGCAGCTTGAAGATATTTACAGCATCAAGTAAGAAAGAGATTAATCATTATACTAGGCCTGAGAGTGGTATAATGACCTACTATACAAATCCCCTACTCATGACATCAATGGTCATCAAAAGTTAAACATCTTTTATAAGGGTTTGAGCACTATGAACCGTCAACTGCTTGATTCGCAGGGACCTATCCCCAGGATGAGACCGGCCCAAGCTCTAACAGCAATTCAGACCATGGCTGATCATTCTCAAAAAATGGCACGAAGGGAACAACGAGCAGTGAATATCGGAGGCAGTAGTAGCAAGGATGGAACTAGCTACTTTAGTAAATAAGTGGTAACTTGGACGGACATGAAAATGTTGATCCACTTGAATAGATCTTGAATTCTTGCTTGTGTAAAGTTTTAGTATGCAAGATTAATCTCTACACAACTTTGATAGAAATTTGTTTGATAAATACTAAGATTATGCTGTAAATCTAATATATAATATATGAGAATTTTTCAATGAAACAATTAATTCTAATGAACACACAGATTAACAAAACAAAAAGCTTCTTTATATTTATACGAATACTCTATTAGTATTAGGCTACAAAACCATTGAAGCTATGACAATCCTAATAAATGACTCATTTTTTGATTACTTAGAGAATCTATAACCTAGGACACCTTGTATACACAAGGAGTCCTAGTCGATTTACAATATATTACAAAAACCATAGATTATTACTTAAATATCTATTCTATAATTAACAATCCTTATAAACTAAGTAACCTTGATCTTTAAGCAATCTTTATCTTCTTGAGCAGTCTTTATCCTTTTAGAAGTTGCTATTCTTCTCAGCAGTTTGTAAAACCTTTTGTACCAGCAGCATAACTATGAAACACTGCAGTAGTAACTTATACACAGCAGCATTAAACTGTGTACAAGACAGTAGTAAATAATTAGAATATATTCTTCAATCTTTCCAGCAGTACTATACTTTACTCTAAGCAGTACTAACATATACTTGCAGTACTAAGTTACTACTACCAGTAGTAAACTAGCAAGTGTAATATACACTAACAGTAGTAGCTTACACTAGCAGTACTAATTACTTAGAATATTTTTCATTTAAAGGATTTCGAACATCACTAATTTATGGCTTTGTAACAGATAACTAATACCTTAACAATAGTAACTTTAAGATCATCAGAAGCTTTTAATCCAACAATCCTCCCTAAAACTTGAGTTTTTCATCTCAAAATCATCAAGTTTCTTCATTAAAAGCTTCATAATCACCAGGAGGATGCTTCCAAACACTTCATTGATTCTTGAGTTGCTTTGTGATGAGCTTAAGAAGCTGATAACACATTTCATTAAAATGATTAGCTTGCAGCTTCTTATTCAGCATATATGTGATTGTAGCAGGTGTAAGGGGATATCTCTTCTCTACCAACATAAAGACATGCAGATTTTGAAACCTCACAAAGTGTACTCCACAAGAATCAAATAGCTTCCAAACCAACACTTTGCTTCTTGTTGATTCTCACACTGTTTCGACTAATGATGTTCAATCATTATCTTTAGAATACCACATCAGCACTCTCTCAAAGCCTCCTCTGGCCTTTGTATTACCCATGCTTAGCTTTAACTAATTTCCAGATAGTTTCCAAATCTTCCCAGTCAAAGCTTCTAAGCATCTGAATAAAGGCTGAGTACCTCCTTAAACTTCCAGCAGCTCTTATAATTTGATAGTAGCTGATCTTTCCTTCTTTAACAATCTTCCAGTCAACAATGCTTGGAGGCTTAGTAGCTAAAGGTATCGCATCAACTGCTACTTCCTCTTCATCAGGAATGACATTCATTAAACTTTAAAGTTTATGTAACACCCCCAAATAGGGTCGCAGCGGAATAAGGGTCCGGGGCGTGTTACTTCTCAGATCAACAACACAAGATAATATAAGAACGACCAAAAATTCGTTTAAAACTGATACATTGGATTTAATAAAGTATGTGTTACAAAAGCCCGAAGCTTTACTTGTTTACTGTTATTATTACAAGATTTCCAGCCAATACTGGTTACAAAAATTGTAATGCGACTTAAATCTTTAATGCATGACTCATATATAAACCACACAATGTATCTTCGCCACCTCGTGCTTAAGAACTGAAAACACATTGCATTTTAAAAATGTCAACATAAAGTTGTGAATTTCATAGGTTTTATGTAAATATATATGCAGAACGCAAGACTTTCCAGTGATAATGCAACAGTTGCTGAAATCATAAAATGTATTAGGTTACTAAGCTCACGACACGAAGCACGATATAATGAATACATATATAAATATTGCCTAACATTGCCCGTGATGATGATTCAACACGTAACATCCAGTAATCCGTCTTGATATTCGTTAGTTCCAGTGATAGACTAGTCACCGAAAAGGAGGAGGTCAATCCCAAATAGATATATCTATAATCATTCGCGCTCACATTCCAGTAATTGACTGTTATGTTTCATGGGCATAGTGGGTTTATCGCGGGGAGGGGGTTACTTAGGCAAAAGTATTCATGATAAAAATGTACCACTTGGCGGTACCAATTTGTAAATCATGCATATTTTCTCTCCCTAGAAACTTGTAATTTAATATTGTAAAAACCATGGGGCTATGAACTCACCTCGAGTGAGTAAATTGATAACAAAATATCCCAAGTAAAAACGCGTCACGCTAACGCTCGAATGCAACCTAGTTAATATAGGTCGAATCAGTATTCAAGCACGTTGTCTAACAACAACTGTATATAATCCTATATAGTTATCATCGTACTATCGTTCGGGCTATCATAATTAAGAGGTATGGACTTGACGTTCGAGGAGTTAGGACACTTTATATCGTAATCCAACAACGCGTCAATTTACGCCATCCGATGAAGGCTCTTATGAAATTCATAGTAATTATAGCACTTTGAAACTAATAACAAATTATATATATAGAGCTATATCACCAATTCTATTTGTTTAAGTTGAATAGTAATTTATAAAGTTAAAACGTTTAAATTACGCCTTTAGTAAATATGACATAAACTCTGTCGTTTTAAGCCCGTTTCGCGTTTCTTACGCCCACGCCTTTCGTATTAAGACGAGTGATCATAAAATCACATTCTTAGGTTTTTGAGATTCTGTGATGAATAGTGTTTTACTGTTCATAACAGTTATAAAATCATTTTTATACTTTTAATTAACGTAAAACCCGTTTTAGCCGTATCTTATTCGTTATAGCTCCGTTTTTAGTGATTCTTTCGAACACGTTCTCGTAATTGAAAGTTTTATCATATTATTGATGTTTATAAAGTATAAGTTTCTGTAATGAATAGTACTTACATTTTTTTAATAAAAATTGTTTTATAAAATGTATTAACCATCGGTAAACTTGTAAATGGCGTATCTTCTCTCTCGTTATTAATCGGTTTTTCGGTTCTTTTATGAACCCTCGATCCTTGTGAATGTAGTATTTTGTTAATCATAAAAACATATATGTAAAATTTCGAATTACAAACAGCCCCTTAAGATATTTTTTCCCAAATGTGTTTAAAACTTGTTTTTAGGACTTTTTAGCTTTACCACTTTGTTACAAACCCATTAGAACCCTTAATATCTTATGTTCACACATATTTATTAGGTCCCATTAGGTACATGTTTTGTTTAGGTGAGTCAATGATAACAAGATTAAACATGTTATTTACCATTTTTACTTGTAAACTCATAAGTTGCTTTTAGAAACCCTTATATGCATTAAACATGTTTACTGTTAAAGCATCATGTTAAATACAATTATACATTCCTTCATAAATAATTTTATCATCCATATGACATGTATATTAAGATGTCAACAAAACATTAATCATATGTAGAAATCCATTTTACATATTCAAAAGTTACCCTTGATGGTTAATTTAACTAAGTATTACATATGAACACATAAATCTTAGTTATGAAATGATTAAGCTTTTATATAACCTTGTTGGATTGTGTAGAGAAAAGAAAAACCAATCAACCCTTGTGATTCTAACTCTTGGCTTGAAAAATTATGAATGAAACCACCAAATTTTTCCCAGTAAACCCGTTCTTTCTTTTATTGATTCCTTTCCTGACCAAATGGTGAACCAAAACCTTGGAACCACATTTGTATACCTTAAGTTGATCTGAGTATGATTGTATATGATAGGAAATCAAGCTATGGAGTACCCAAAATAACTATTTTGAACGTGGGTATAAGTGGTCAAAGGGAGATTTTTGTGATTTTTGGGTTTATGTGTTTATGAAAGAAAGGTAGTGCATGTTCTTGCTTTTTTATAGTGAAAATATCTAACTAACCTAACCATGGTCACTTTATAACCTTGATCAGGTTATATAGTCAAGTGATCTGGTGTAAGGAGTAGGTTCCCTATGATCTTTCTTAACTAGATTTTTTGAGCAAGGTGATAATTCTTGGTCTATCTTGAAATTTCAGCACTTAGGCTCCCATGTGATGTTATTATTGATTATCTTTGGTATTGGGTATAATCGTGGGTATTGTTTAAGCGTAGTTCAGGTTTTGGTGCTCTCGGGGCATGCCGAAACGCGTTTTATCGTGAAACGTACGCATTTTACGTAGCCAATAAAAACTAGATGACTATGATATTAATTATCCTCATAATAATCATAAATAACACTTGCTTGATGTTTACATTTAATGTTTAATCCCGTTTACATTGAATGATAATTTTTAGTTTGCGAATTTAACTTAACGGGTTTAAGGTTTAAGAGCAAACGCGTCAAAACCTTAAAAAATAAATTGTGTATTACTTAATGTCATACAATGGACCTAAAACACGAGGTGTTTATTGTTCTTCACCCATTATATGAGCCTTGTCCTCAAGGCTTATCTCACGCACTTGGACGCGTCGGTGCTAGTCTTGGTGAAGAGGTGTGGATATTTCTTCCTGAATTGATCTTCACGTTCTCATGTAAACTCAGGGCCCCGCCTAGAGTTCCATCGCCTTGACAATTGGGACACGGCTTCGTTCTCAATTGCTTTGTAATTCCGCGATCCTGGATTCTTCAGGGTCTCATTTAACAAATGAAGTCTTTTCATACATTGGATGTCCTTCAACGGAACCGACTAATGGATCGTCAGAATAACATTTCTTCAAGTTGGATACATGAAATCGTATTGTGGACCCATGTCAGCTCTTGAGGAAGCTCATGTTTGTAAGCAACGGCTCAACCTTTTTCAACACTTGAAAGGTTCACGATTATATCTTGGGTAACTTCCCCCGTTTGACAAATGTTACTACCCCTTCCAAGGCTAAAACCTTTAGGGCATAATTTATCTCCAACTTGAACTCCTTCGGTTACACTTTAATCGGCGTAGTCTTTTGTCGATTTGAGCGGTTTGAATCCACTTTGTTTGATCTTGATGATCCTCTTCGTTGATTCTTGCACCAATTATGGACCAGTGAGTTGAACTTGTCCGTTACACTCGACCCATCACATGTGTGAAATGGACACTTTCTGACCATTAAAGTGCTTCAAACAGTGCAGCCTTAATGCTAGCCATGTTAATGTTTTATTGTATGAAAATCGACTAATGGAAAAGGTTTTTAAACCCAACCATTTCCAAAGTCGATTTACGCAAGCCACGTAGCATATCATCGAGAGTTTGGATGTTCTCTAGCTTTGTCCGTCGGTTTACGAGATATGCAGAACTCATATTCCAAAAACTTGTACCACCCAAGCCTTCTGAAGTGACTTCCAGAAATTTGATGAGAATCGAGGGTCACGATCACAGATAATTGAGACAGGTATTCCATGCTTCGTGACTACCTCCTTTAGGTCACATTTTTTCTTTCATTTGCCCAGTTATACAAGGGATCCGTTTCCGCATTCGACATATAAAAATGGCAGACTTTGTAGGCGGTCTACCGATTCACCCAAATAGTGTCATAACCCTGTGACGACTTAGGAAGCTTTGTGACAAAATCCATCGTGATGTTGTCCCACTTCCATTGAGGTATCTCGGGTTGTACTAACAAACCCGATGGTCTCTTATGTTCGGCCTTGACCTTAGCACAGGTTCCAAATAACATTTGCTAAATAGGTGGCGATGTGGCATTTCATATTGGGCCTTCCAATATAGCTTTCGTTATATCCTGGTTAATTCTTGTCAGAACCCGGATGAATAGAGTATTTAGACTTGTGGGACTCGTGCATGATCACAGTCCTTATGTAGTCATAAACATTGGTAAACAAAAATCCTGCCATTTTAAGCACAGATTCCATCCGTGGGGGGTCCAACTTTTCCGTTCTAAGTTTCTCCGGATCTTTTGAATTCTCAACCAACATACCTCCAACATCTTCGCTTTTAATGTTCTCTGGTTTCCGTGATTCAGTCTGAGCTTTCAGGATTTGTTTAGGAAGATCCAAGCCAATAGTCATGACTAAGGCTCGAACTCTTAATGGTGGTTCGTTCCTTTCCTTGCTCAGAGCATCAGCAACAACATTCGCCTTCCCTGGGTGATAACAAATTTCGCAATTATAATCACTCAGCAACTCTAACCAGCGATGTTGCCTCATATTTAATTCCTTCTGATTAAGAATGTGTTGTAAACTTTTATGATCAGTGAACACCGTACACTTGGTTCCGTACAGATAGTGCCTCCAGATCTTGAGAGCGAACACTACTGCTCAGTTCCATAATCATGTGTCGTATATTTCTTTCTCATGGAATTTTTAACTAGAGTGATGCATAAGAAATCACCTTTTTATTATGCATACATACCTTGCGCCCAAACATTCTTTGAAGCATCGTAGTATGCGATGAAATCTTCGCTTCCCTTCAGGTAAGCCAGGATTAGTGCACTGCACAGCTTCTGTTTCAACAATTGAAAAGCTGCTTCTTGTTTATCGCCCCAATCAAACTTGACACCTTTCTGGGTTAGTTTGGTCATTGTCTTGGCGATCTTTGAAAACCCTTCAATGAATCTTCTAAAAATAGCGGCAAAGTCCCAAAATTGGGAATCTCAGTTGGTGTTTTAGAGACGCCCAATCTTTGATAGTTTCAATCTTGGCAGGGTTCTACGTGATACCAGTAACAGTCAATAAGTGACCGAGGAATTGTACCCTAGTAAAATCCGAATTCACACTTGGAAGACTTGGCGTACCAATTTCTTCCTTCTTAACGCAATTCAAGATCTGGCCTAAGGTGTTCTTCATGTCTCCTTCTTACTTTTAGAGTAGATCAAAAATGTCATCTATGTGACATTACAAAAACTGGTCTAGATACGGTGTTACACACCCGTTCATAAGGTCCATGAACACGGGCCGTGCATTAGTCAAACCTAAAGACATAAACTTGGAATTCATAGTGACTAGTATCGAGTCCTGAATGCGGTCTTGGGAATGTCTTCATTCTCAAACTCTCAACTGGTGATACCCTGACCTCGGAATCGATCTTGAATAAATACTCGAACTTCGTAGCTTGGTCGAATAGGTCCATCGATCTTGGGGAAGTGGGTTAAGACGGTTTCTCTGTCAGTTTGTTCAATTCCCTGTAATCGATGCACATCCGAAAAGACCCATCT
This sequence comes from Tanacetum coccineum, assembly GCA_026074375.1. Taxonomy (NCBI): domain Eukaryota; kingdom Viridiplantae; phylum Streptophyta; class Magnoliopsida; order Asterales; family Asteraceae; genus Tanacetum; species Tanacetum coccineum. The sequence continues at coordinate 59,534 of BQNB010013226.1, read as the reverse complement.
TTCTTCTTTACAAACAGATTTGGAGCTCCCCAGGGTGAGGAACTTGGTCTTATAAAGCCTTTGTCCGTAAGTTCCTGTAGTTGCTCCGCTAGCTCCTTCATTTCAGACGGTGCTTATCTATATGGTGCCCATGCTACAGGTGTAGCGCCTGGTACCAAATCGATTCCACTTGTCGAGTGGGTGGTATACCCGGCAAGTCCTTAGGAAAGACTTTAGGAAATTCTTGAACAACAGGCACATACTTCAAGCGTTTCTCCTTTGACTTTTTCCCCTCTGGTCTTCATCTTTGGATGCGGTGATATTTGCTAAGAATACGTGACATCCCTTGTTAAATACTCTTGAGCCTTAGTATATCGAGATGATGTTTAATCGGGTCCCGTGTTTATTGCTGCTTCCGTCACCACGAACGATTAAAATTTCGTCTCCAAAAGGAATACGAACGATCTTTTCCGCACAGACAATAACGGCATGGTACTTTGCCAACCAATCCATACCAATTATCACGTCAAAACTACCTAGTTCTACGGGCATTAGGTCTATGTTGAAAGGATGATTTAAGAGGTTTAATGTACAACCCCGGATAATAGTGTTTAATCTAACTATTCGCCCGTCGGCTAGTTCGACATTATAATTATGATCTAATGCAGTCGGAGTGATAATAATTCGAGAGCTAAATGCAGTAGATACAAAACTCCTATCGGCACCGGTATCAAATAAATAGTTGCTATATTAGGTTGTTTATGCGAGAAACGCCACCGTGACGACATTGTTGTTGGGTTTGCCATACATTGCCCACGGCATACACCTTTGCCTGAGCCTTAGATTTCCAGCCTGATTACCCTGGTTGTTGTTGTTCTTCAATTTTGGGCAATCCTTCTTGAAATGCCCTTGAGCACCACATTCAAAACAAGCCCTCTGATTAGCCCCAGTGTTGACATTTGGGGGACTCCTGCAGTCACGACCTAAATGACCAAATCGGTTGCACTTGCTGCATTTGGGAGCACAAGGACCCTCATGGTGATAGTTACATTTGGAACACAGAGGTTTAGGCCCTCCGTATGGTTTCTATCACCAATTTTCCTACGGCATAAGCTCTTCTAGAGTTGTGTCCTTGTTTTGTTGCTGATTCTGTTGTTCCTGCAGTGTCATCAGACTTTTTTTGTTGTCAGCTGACGTTCAGCCCTAGTGTGATCTTTTTGTCCATGAGGTTAGTGGCGAACTAATGGCATCCTGCAATAGTTTTTGGCTAGTCGCCAATACAATGCCATGGATCGTTGTAGGGCAAGCCACCGACATTACTTCTCAACTGGCCTTTTTCTTCCGGAAACAATCCGATTCGAACATTGTGACAGTTCCTTGGGAAACGTTGGCTATAGGGCTACACATCATATTACCCTTTACCTTCAAATTCCACATTCGACTCCAGTTTCTTAATTTCGCCCCTCGGGCAGTATTTGTCTGTCATCATCTTCTTCAGTGTCCTCCATGGCATTGCATGAGCAGCTTCATGAGTAGTGGTCTTAACGTGGGAATTCCACCATGTAAGAGCATTTCCTTGCAGGGTACACGTAGCAAACTTGACTTGGCATGCTACTGTACAGTTGCTTATGCTGTAAACAGATTCTATCTTTTCGAACCACTGAGTGAGTCCGACCACTCCCTTAGTGCCCTTGAAGTTCAAGGGTTGGCATTTTAGGAAGTCCGGGTAGGTGCATTCACGAGCAACCTGCATAGGCCTTCTAACACCCGTTCCTGAAGTATGGCTATCATCACCATTTTGGGTTGCATCACGTGCTGCCAGTGCAGCTGTAACGCCTTCGTTAATCATTGCCTGAATTTGGGCGTTGGTGACAGTTGTGTGGTATGAGTGTCTGTGGACTGGTTGTTGTGTGGCATTGGGTTTAACCCTGTGGGCTTCCTCGTGGTAGCCATTTTCTTTAAATCATTAAGAAAACATTAATACTCGTTAAGATTCTCATAAAATCAAAATCTATGACTAAACATATACACATTAATAAAAAACAAGATCACATCAACTAGTGAAATGTACAACTGTTTTGAAATTAATCGTGGTATAACCATAATCGAATTCATTTTAATATAAATTCGATTACATAGATAACGTAATCCATCCATCTTCTTATATAACTTGGAAAACATACATGTTTGGTTCAGATTCAAAGATGATTACTACACTTAGGTTAACAAGACAAATGAATAAACAACCTAAAGAAATACTAAACCGGGATATACCCTGTAACACTTAGTATGCTGTAAAAAGGTAGTATCTTGTGTTGTTGATCTGAGAAGTAACACGCCCCGGACCCTTATTCCGCTGCGACCCAATTTGGGGGTGTTGCTGGGAATAACCCATAATACTTAACAGGCTGCATAGCATAGCTACAACATAACCAAATCTAGGAACTGCTACCAGCCTCTCCTGGTGCATCAGGCAGTGACGGACCTTCTGCGGGTCCATGCTGCCTCTGAAACTCGACCATCTGTGTCTGTAGTCCTTTCAGCAACCTCAATGTCTTTGTCAACTGAACCTGTCTCTTGTGGTCTGATGTCAATAACTCTGAAATCACCCTCTGTCTCCTGTGATCTGCTGATTGTAACTCTGAAATCAATGCACTCTGTGCCACTACCGTAGTACATAATGACATAACATCTGAACGTGCATAGTCGCTAGAATCCATGGATAGTCCCCAAGCCTCACGAGCCATCTTAGCCTCTCTCTCTATCATTACTGCTAAACGACGATGAACAGGCCTATCCCTATACAACAAGTTGACTCGGGCTCTTAGTAGAGACCGGTCATCTTGAGCATCCTCCATAATACCATACATGCTGGTAGTCTCCTCCTCAACAATGGTAGCAAGATCGGTAACCCTCTGATTGACCCCCTCTACGGTGGTCGGTGCAATCTCATCGATGGCTCCTACCAGATTATCCCATGTATCCGTAATGTCATAGTCTAACTCCCTAGACGTCGAACATCTAGGAGGGACATCAACCATATCGACAAATCCATAAAGGTCCTCCCTCGCTATGGAGTATGGGTCGTCCCTCGATATGGTAGGTCTATCCTGCCTAGCAGCACCTGCTGCTGAACTCTCCCCGACCTCACGACTAGGGGTGGGAGAAGCAAAACGCACCCTCTTCCGAAGAGGTAAACAACTCTCGGGAATCTCAATATGAGTAGGGCTATTGGGTGTTGGTGATGGTATCTGTGGTAATGGAGATGATAGTGGAGTAAGTGGTGATGGTGGTGGGGTGGTTAAGGCAAGAAGTCTCTCGACCTCTTCCCTAGGAGGAAGTGATATGGATGGCTCATCCCGGATAGATATCCTGGCGGTCATACGGTGTACAGGTGGGACAAAGTCGGCCGGAGCTGGGTGCTCCTCCTCCTCCTCCTCATCATCATCATCATCCCTGTCAGCAGGGTAGTCAGCTGGATCCTCCTCGGGATCCTCCTCTGGATCAGACTCGGGAATGTATCCTGGTGACTCAGCAGTAGGTGAGGTAGCAGCATGCAATGGCTGTTCCTCGGCTAGAAAGACATCATCCTCGGGTGGTATATACTCCGGGTACACCGGCTCCGGTACATAAGGTAAATAAACGGGTGAGGGTGGTGCCTGCTCTGGCTCCTCCGGGCCAGGCACGTAGTCTGGTGATGGTGGTCCCTCAGGGCCAGGTATGTAGTCAGGCGACGGTGGAACCTCAGGGCCAGGTATGTAGTCTGGCGATGGTGGAACCTCATAAGCAGCCATTATGTAAGCATATGGGTCCTCTGGCATAATAGGTGGTCCATCGACTCCTGGTGAACCGATGTCTGAATCGTCCTCGGATACTGATGTGTATGTAACTGTAGAATGCTCAGAATCTGACATGATAATATCTGAAATCAAAATTAGCTTATATAAGTATGCTAATATAAGACTCTTATAGTAATATACATTTATATTATAACATGTATATCAATCATGAATATCAATCATGCATGCATCTAGCCTAACCGACTAATGCACAATTAGTGTATGTATGTCCCGTGAAAACCCCTTTGTATGAATGCAATGTTTGACTAAAGCAATGTTTTGAAAATGGTTATAGTCCAGCAAAACATTTTTGACCTGGTTCTCTATAACCTTGGCTCTTGATACCAATCTGTAACACCCCCAAAATGGCTCGCAGCGGAATATGAGTCAGGGGGCGTGTTACTTCATAGATCAACAACACAAGATATATATAGAACGACCATTAAAAGTCGTAAAAACGGATACATTGGATTTTAGCAAATATCTGTTACAAAAAGCCCGAAGCTTAACTTGTTCGACATTAATAGTACAAAGATACTAGTTCATAACACATTTTCCCAAAAACATATGCAACCAAATCTTTAGCATGATATCCCAAAACATATAATCACCAATGTATCCTAGCACCTCGTGCCTATTGACCTCCTTGAAAAAACAGTGCTTAAAACGTCACAATAAAGTTTGGTGAATCCATAGGTTTAATAAATCTATAATGCAGGACCACCAGATCACCCATTTGTATGGATAATGCAACATATGCATACACACATAAATGCAATACGTTCGCACAACCTCATGACACTGAAGCCTCGAAAATATCTGCAATTAAAATTACCCACAATGCCCGTAGGATGTTCTAACCCGCAACCTTCCCCCAGTCCGACATGGATACGTTCGTTATCCAGCAACCGGCACCCACCTCGCACATGTGAGCATGACTCACGCCGAACGGGATGTTTAATCCAAAATAGATACTTCATAACATTCGCGCTACCCTCCAGGTAAATAACCATTCATGATAAGGGCCTTCAACTTGGGTTATCGCTACTTAGGCATCACATAATCATAATATAAAATTTACCACTTGTGTCAAAAGTATAAAACATCGCATGTTTCTCACCTGAAAAACTTATAAATCAAAATCATTTAAAACATGGGGCTATGAACTCACCTTGAGTTCCGTATATCAAATAATTCACAAACAATGCGTCACGGTAACAACCGAAAGCAACCTAATCAAACATAGGTCGTATAAGCACTACGCATTTCAAATAACTACTACCATATATAATTCTATATAGCTACATCATCATCTAATCGCGTTTGTAAAAATGTATTTAAAAGTTAAAACGTTTATAAATAAACCTTTAGTAAAAAAATGACCTAACTTTCACGTTTCAAGTTCGTTTCTTGCGTTTCTTATGTCCATGCTTTCGTATTAAGACGATGTATCAAAATATGACATTTTTAGGTTTTGCTTCCACTAATGAACAATACTTTTACGTTTTAAACCCGTAAATGTAATAACTTATTCGTTTTAAACCCGATTTTAGCGATTCCTTCGAGCACGTCTTTGTAATTAATAGGAGTATCAAAATTATCACATTTTATAATTTTGGGTCTGCTGATGAATAGTAATTTTTATTGTTCATAGTTTATAAAATTACTTTTATAAACTTTAATTATCGTAAACGCCGTATTTTATTCGTTTTAGCTCCGTTTTTAGTGATTCTTTCGAGCACGTTCTCGTAATTGAAATCTCTATTTATTTATGAGGTTTACAAACATAAATATTCCTGAGATGAACAGTAACTTTTATAATAGTAACTTTTATAAAAATAGTTTTATAAAATTATTTTTATACCTTTTAAGTATATAAACTCGCGAAATTCATAACTTCTTCGTTATTAATTGTAAAATTACGATTCTTATCATTTTGGAATCCTAAAAATGTGTACAATATGTTAAAAATACTAAACCTCCTGTTTGTATATTTTTTTATAACAAGTTTTTATAAAAATTATTTTATAAATCCGTAAACGAATCTTTACGTATCTTTTTCGTTTAATAGATCGGTTTTCATTTCCTTATATGACTCGAAATGTCACAAGGTGTTCTATCTTTATAAAACATAATAGGGTTGTGTCAAAAGTCAAACCAAAACAGTCCCTTTGTAATCAATAGATATACTTATTTATATAACTTGTTTTAGGTACTTTTCAACTTACAGTAGTTATTTACCACAAGTCCTTTATAACCATATATAGCATATGTCTTATATATAATAAGGTCCATATAGTGTCCAAGAGTCCATAGTCTCAAGAGCACAAGTCATTGCAATACTTTCACTTGTAACTTATTAAGTAAACTTTAGAAACCCTAATATTGTATATACACTTTTTATACATAGAACAACATGGTACAACACTTATGCATCCATCTTAACATGATATAATCAACAACATACCATATGTAAAAGTGTACAAATCCATAATCACAAGTAAAAATATGTTTTACATGATTAAAAGCATTCTAATGGTGATTTCACTACATAGAACTTATATACACATAAAATGATAAATGTAAAGACATAAAAGGTTTTAGGTAACCTTAATATGATGTGTGGTGATGAAAAACAAGATCTGCACACTTGTTTAGCAATAAAACCCTAGCTTGCAACTCTTGAAAATCCTAATTCAAGCCAAAAACCCTAATCTTGCTTAGATACTTGTAAACCTTTACCAACCCTTAAAAACACCTTAGGTTATCATAGGAATGATGTATGAATGCTTGTATGGTCTTGTAAAATCAAGATATGGATTGAGTATAAATGGTGTTTGATGTCGTGGGTTTATAAGGCAAAAGAGGAGAGAAAATTTGATTTTTTTACTAAGTGTTGAAGTGTATGTTTATCTCTCTTGGTATACTTGACTTATATGCATACAAGACTAGTCAAAAAGGGGCACATGAAAGTCTTGAGACAAGATGAGGAAATCTAGGAAGTCCTTATGGTCATGGTATGGGTTTTTGCTTGTAAAAAGTCTCATAGTCTTTAGTTGGTGAAGTACATTGCAAGTGGTAAGATTTTTGAAATATTTCTTGTATCCATAAGACCAAATCCGGCCATAGATGTAAATACATGATATATTTTTGTAACTTTATGTATTGGGTATAATCGTGGGTATTTGTTGAAGCGTAGAAAAGTTTTGGTGGTTCCGGGAATGCCTAAACGTATTTTATCGCGAAACGTAACCAATTTACGTAACCAATAAAAATAAAAAAGAATAAAGTTAATAATTATCCTCCAAATAATTACTTAACACTTGCTTGATGTAAATGTTTAATTGTTTGATGCCCGTTTACATTGAACGATAATTTTTAGCTTACGCGATTTAACTTAACGCTTTAAAATTACAAGCAAACGCGTACAACACTAAAAATTAATAACGAACTTATTGACGTCGCAAATGACCCTAAAAACGGGGTGTTATAGAATGGACACTAAGTCACTCTCTCCTCATTCTATTCATTGCAGAAAATGGCCGAAACCGGACATGACTTAGTCTACTTAAACAATTGAGATTTGGATTTTCATATTCAAGTTATAAAAAAACTTTTCATTTTCACTTTTTGTCATGATTCCTAAACAATGAAGACAAACATATCTAATTCAATAATTGAATAGACACTAAGTCACTCACTCCTCATTCTGTTCATTGCATAAAACGCCGAAACCGGACATGACTTAGTACACTTAAACAATTACGAATAGATATACATGACCCACAGCTTAGAATTCATAAAAACTTGATTTCTTTCTCAAAATTATTTGATGTTTTCACCACACATGAGAAACCTATCTTTTTGTTCCACAGACATTCAAGCATTAATCATCATAAGCATTAATCATTAAAATTATTTCTTTGTCAAAACAACTTCACGTTTCCACAAACGCATTTTTACTGAATTTTGACTTTTTGACACCACCGAGTTTGACTTTTTGACCCTTTCGATTTTGACTATTTGACTATTACTGAGTTTCACAAACTAGATAAACAATGATTCATTTTAACTTATGAAAAAACCAAACTCGATTCGTTTTATGTTCTATTATCATTTTTCAGACTCCAAACAGTAGACAAACAATCAAACTCGATAATAATCAAACTCGATCAACACCATATACTTCCGAATTTCAATTTCAGCGACTAGTTAACCATTCCTAAGCTATTTATCACTTATTTCTACATAAACATTGTTTATTATCGTCCTTGATTTCAATCTTGTTGCATAAACTCGATAAAACACAAACTCAGTAATCCTAAATATTACCGAGTTTAAACTCGATAATGCAAACACATGTATTATTTGAACCACAAATCATATCCACTTACGTTTGAGTAAGAAAAGTAGTTGTAATCGTTGTAATGAACTCGAAAGAGGTGCTTTGATTTTCTACTCAAACTCGACAATAAGACTCGGTAATTATAAAAAGTAAAATAGAAAATTTTTCCTCCTTTTATAGCCACCGAATATTTGTTTGAAAAATGACACTTTCAGCCCCTGTGGTTTTCATTTTCGATTTTAATCATTTATTTCCCAAATTTTGGGTTTGGAGGGGGGGGGGGGGGGGGGGGGGGGGGGGGGGGCTAAACTCCTTTGAGGTAATGAAATATTTAAAAAAACTCCCCCATGAAATGAAATCATGTAAAATACTTAGTCCGAAAATAAAGATGTTTGAGTTTTAAAATAAAAACTCCCCCTTGAAACTATAACGTTTTTCAAATTCAGTCTCTTTGAGAGATCATTGTTTTTATTTTATTTCCGAAATGATGTATGTAAATGAAAAGTTTCAAGTACTCCCCCTTAGATTATGATTCCGTTTTTTCTTTTGAAAGCTTTTTATAAAAAAATTGAAATCATAAATCTAATCATGTGATCTTTTAAATTGTTTTATTATTAATAATTTTTTTTAAATATGACAAATCTTTTTGGGATTTTGAATTTTTCAATTTTTTCTTTTGTTTTTGAAAAATTTATTTACATGTTTTTGATGTATGATCTTTTCAAGAAGATAACTTTGTCAGGCTTTCCAACTGAGTTGGAGTCATACATCTCATACCAATGCGATGAACCAGATACTCAAAGCATTCTTTTGGAAGCGCTTTAGTAAATAGATCCGCAAATTGGTAATCTGTCCCGACAAAGTAAATTTCCACAGTACCCTTCTCAACATGTTCTTTAATAAAATGATATCGGATGTCAATATGCTTAGTCTTATAGTGTTGAACTGGATTGCACGAGATAGCAATGGCACTCTTGGAGTCACAGTACATCGGAATCCGATTGTACTTGTATCCATAGTCAAGCAGTTGAGTTCGCATCCAAATAACTTGTGCACAGCATGCAGACAAGGAAACATATTCAGCCTCAGCAGTAGACATCGCAGTACAATCTTGTTTCTTTTAACTCTAACTCACAAGCTTTCCATCTAGAAATTGCAATCCTCCTGATGTGCTTTTACAATCATCTTTACATCCTACATGGTCCGCATCTGAATATGCAATTAGTTCAAATTCGGAATCCTTCGGATACTATAGTCCCATGTTATAGGACTGTCTTAGGTACCGAAAGATCTGTTTAACCTCTTTGAGGTGTTTGACAGTAGGACGTGCTTGATAACGAGCACATACAAAAGTAGCAAAAGCAATGTCTGGACGACTGGCTGTTAGATACATAACCCCTTCTATCATGCAACGATAAGTCGTTTGATCAGTAGGAGTGCCTTGTAAATCAGCATCTAGCCTCTCAGTTGCCATAGGTGTGCTCATTGAGACACACTCATCCAGACCATGTTTCTTTAGCAACTCTATTGCTTATTGTGACTGACTTATGAATATGCGACGGGGAGATTAATGAACTTGAAGTCTAAGAAAGAACTTTAGTTCACCCATCATCGACATTTCAAAATTATTTTTCATTAGATTTGTAAAACGTTTTGAAAAATCTGGATTTGTTGATCTAAAAATAATGTCATCAACATATACTTGAACAAGTAATATGTCTCCCCCGTGACGTCGTGTGAACAGAGTCGGGTCAATAATACCTTTAGTGAACCCATGTTCAATTAGAAAAGACAATTTGTCATACCATGCACGAGGTACTTGTTTAAGACCGTATAGAGCTTTTTTCAACCTGTAGACGTGATCTAGAAATTCTGGATCAATAAATCCATTAGGTTGCCTGACATAGACTTCTTCTTTCAAATGACCATTGAGAAAAGCCGTTTTGACATCCATTTGAAAGATAGTGATATTCTTATGAGCAGCATAAGCAATAAACATCCAAACAGCCTCAAGACGAGCAACATGAGAAAATGACTCTTCAAAATCAATGCCTTATTCTTGCTTATATCCTTTAGCCACAAGACGAGTTTTGTTCCGAACCACAATATTTTCAGCATCATACTTATTCTTCTAAAGCCATTTGAGAGCAATAATGTTCTTTCCTTCTAGTCGTAGAACGAGTTTCCAAACTTAAAGTCTCTTAAATTGATTCAACTCATCTTGCATAGACTCAATCCAACTATGATCTGCCATAGCTTCTTTGATATTCTTTGGTTCAATTGTACTGACGGTTAAAGCATACATGCATACCTTAGAATCTGTGTGTAACCGTTGGCGAGTCATAACAGGTTTGGATGGGTCACCAATAACTTGGTCTAGAGGATGATCTTTTGTCCAGATGTGAGTTGAGGGTTGTACTTGGTGGAAATTTTGCACATTTGATGGTACAAGAGCCGTTGTGGATGACTCAATTTCCTCATGACTTGGAGGATTATATGGAACAAACTGTGCATTACCATCAAACTCAGCAGTGTCTTCTTGATTTAATTCATCAGCCTCGGTCAAAGAGATTGGAGAAGTTTGTTCGTCAGATGTAGTGACAACAGGAGGAGCCTCATGCGTGTCAACAATGATTGAAGATGTGGAAGGTGAGTCTTCATGAACTTGAGTCGGTTGTGCAGCGGAATAGATGGGTGTATCAGAAGACTTCTGCTCATAATATTCTTCAAACATTGGACCGAACAAATTATCCAAATCTTCTTTGGATGGAGTATGCATTGGTTCTGCTGATGAATTATGATTGTTGAATCGTTGAAGTTCGGGTTCTAAACAATCGTGTTCAGAAGCCATAGCTGTGAGCTCGTCAAACTTGACATGAATAGTCTCCATTATCATTTTGGTTCGTCGGTTATAAATTCGAAAGCCTGTTGATGTTTCCGAATAACCAATAAACACACCAATGTCTGCTTTTGGTTTCATTTTTCCAAGATCATCTCGATCATTCGTTGGATAACACAATGAACCAAACACATGAAAATATGCAATATTCGGTTTTCGACCGCGTAACAGCTCATAAGGTGTTTTGTTGTATCGTGTATGGATGATTGACCGATTTTGAGTAAAACATGTTGTAGCCACTGCTTCAGCCCAAAGAAATTCAGGTAACCGAGAAAAGATAAGCATTGTGCGAGCAGCCTCAACAAGAGTACGATTACGTCTTTCAACTACTCCATTTTGCTGAGGTGTGCGAGCAATTGAAAATTGTTGCATGATGCCTAACTTTTCATAATGAGCTTTAAGAGTCGTGTTTTTGAATTCAGTACCATTGTCAGTACGAATCTTACAAACTTTGGCTTTGTAATTCAATTGAGCTTGAGCAATGAATTTCTTGATGATCTCTGGAGTTTCATCTTTCGAGCGAAGAAAATAAACCCATGTATATCTAGAATAATCATCCACGATCACAAGAATATACCTCTTTCCATTAATCGAAGCTACCCTCATTGGACCGCATAAATCCATATGAAGTAACTCCAATTTGGAATGATCACTTGGAACCAATTTAGGTGGATGAGAAGCTTTCTTGCTTTTTCCCCTTTCACAAGCAGAACAAAGGTGATCCTTTCCATATTTGAACTTTGGTAGACCGTCAACCAAGTCAAGTCTGGTAAGATCGTTTATGGTACCAAAATTAAGATGTGACAGTCTTCGGTGCCATAACCATGACTTTGTAGAAGTTGCTTTGGACATGAGACATACGGGTGAAGAAGCAGCCATGTCAGAAATGGAGATAGTATACAAATTAGAATCGCGTCCTCCTGTGAGCAAGTCATCTCCTTCCAGATTTCGTACGTAACATGTATTGGAACGAAAAGCCACTTCTAAATCTCCATCACAAAATTGTCCAACGCTAAAGAGGTTATGTCCAAGACCTTCAACATAATATACATGACAAATAGTGATATTGCCATGTATATAATCGCCATAGCCTGTGATTGCTGCAAAATTATCATTACCAAAGCGAACGGTGCCCATAAATTTCTCAATGAAATTTCTCAGTAGTGACCGGTCACCCGTCATATGCTTTGAACAACCACTGTCAACAACCCACAGAACGATCTGAACTACCTGCAACACAAGAAGAGACAACACATGGACAACTGGGCAATTTGACTACCCATTTCTTAACTGAAACCGATGGTTTCTCAGATGAACGAGTATTATGAACATTCGGTTTTACTTGACAGGAGTCCCCAAAATAAACATTTGGTTGTGATTCAAACCACTTTGCCAAATCTAACTTGTTCTAATCTGTTCTTTATGATGGTTTTAAACGGTTTTTATCTCGCAAATTTCTTTGCTTTATCCTAGACGTACTAGAAACCTTATCCTTAGCTTTTGAGGCACTTTCTACATCAATCTTAGATTTGGAAACTACAGAAGTAGTATCTAGAGTCTTAGATTGGGTGTCCTCTTTCTCATAAAAACTGATCTTAGAGCTACGAAAGTAGTTTTATGAAAGATATTGATGTTCTAGAATTATGTGAAAAGGTTCTACAACATTCGAATGCACATAATTTAACTTTGCAAGAGTCCATTTATCATGATAAGGAATAAAGCACATTTACAAACAAGAAACACAGTAACAAAGTTGCGCTTAAACGTTTTGCAACATCAGACAACAATAATTCTCTCTTATTCGAAATAAACATTTGCAGAGGTATTTATCTGTTTGCTTATTTTTCCCTAACATAAAGTGCAACATTCTTTTGTTGCTTCTTAGAGTTATCTAAAACACTGATGCGCAACATGTGGAAGCTCTACTCATTGGTCTTCTAACACTAGATGTAGCATTCATTACTGTAGAAGATAAAGCACTCTTAGTCATATTTGTTTGTGATTCTTGTGTTGTGATAACTTGTACTTCCTGGCTAATGAATTTGTTTTTTGATTTTCCCCGGTTTAGTTTGGTTAGGTGAAGTCATTAAAGTACTGTTTTGACACTACAAGGTTTTCTTCTGTTTTAGGAACATCCCGTTTTCTCTTGAAAAGCTGTGTGATTAGTTTGACACAAAGAAAGATAGAGAACCATATTGTTTTTGCAAACTTAGTCTTTACAAACTTACCTTTTTTTCCAACTTTTTCCATCTTGTCTTTAACATCATATATGGAAGATGAATAGATTCTGATTCACAGCACGAATACACCATAGCATATGTTTTCTCCTCAGAAACAGGACAATTAGTTGAGACCGAGTCTTTTTTTGATTGAATCGAAAAGCTTTTGATATTCTATTTTGACATTGTCGCGTTCTTTTATCAAAGATTGCACTTTAAAATTCAAAGACACGTTCTCATTCTCAAGTTTCTCCATTCTTGAAATCCAAGAGTAATCAAGAGGATTTGTGTTTTTATTTTTCAAAGTTGAGAATCCCCATTTTTGTTTTTTGTTTTTCATGTTGTAACTTTACATTGAAAAAATCAATACTTTCTTTTGACATCTTTGAACATCTTTTTCAAGAATTATTATTCTTGCCTACAATCAAAACCCTCTTGAATCTCAAAAGATTCTTTTTTGACTTTTATCAAGATCAGCATTTATGATCTATCTCTCTACACATTCACTGATTAAATCCAACACAAATAAGAACACACTCAACATCATGTTTGAGTGATGCTTCCAAAGTTAATCTTCAACAAATCAATTTTGGCTTCCTCTATTCAACAACTCACTTTCTCAGTCGACTCAAAAACATCTATCAATTTCTTTTATATCCCTTGAAATTGATTCTGAAAGAATTCAAGATAAAACCTTCACTCGTTAATAATAGTTAACTTGATCTGACAAAAAATCATTGAATTTGATTTCTGCCGGTGATGTGTAAAAAATGCTTCTCTTTACAGTTTTGTTTAATAGCAAGACAACTTATTTAAAACAAACTTTTATCTTGTCTAATTCTTTGATCAAAGGTGACTCACTTTGCATATTTTTTGATACCGAAATCTAAACCGATGATACGAAAAAGATGGAAAATATTTTTGCTCAACAGAAAGCTCTTTTTGAGGAACAAAATCTTTATAAAGCGCATTTAATTTTTTTAGTTAATTGTCCCAACAAAATTAGTTTGTTTGCAATAGCAAATGGATCATAATCATGTTTTTCTTCAATTTTTTGTTGACGATTTAAAGCTTCCTCAATAGTGTCCCTCAAAATCTCTAACATTCAAAGGAATCTCTAAATTAACCCAAACAGACAACAAATAACATGGACACTTCGAAATTGCTTGCTTGAGTGTATGAGGAATTCGATACCCCCAAACCATGTTTTAATTGTTGGTACATAACACAACAATGGTTTTGGTCAAGCATAAACATCTTTGGTAAAGACTTACCAAGTTTCAAAATCATAATCAACATTCTTTTTCAGTTTAGGCCTCAAGATCTAGAATAGTATCATGAAAACGTATCCTCTTTTCACAATCATTGCCATTTTTAAATATTGAATGAGTCTTTTGTAATTCCCACATTTTTCGTTTGTGAATTTTTGACATCTAAATCTAATTATTAATCTCGTTGTTTTTCGAGATCTCGAATGATACTCGAATCACGTATAATTGAACTGAGCTTGTTTATTAATAACGTTTTGCTCCGTTCATCATCGTGCAAGAAAATTCGTAATAATATATCCTTGTATATTGTTTTTATCAAAATCTGAACCCTTTTCCTTATATATTTCTCAAGCTGAATAGTCAAGAATGCGTGTTTTTTGTTTTGAACTTGTTGACAAATAATTATGTTGTTTTTAGCTTCCTGATATCATTTCTACAATGTTTTCTACTGCATATAGATCAGGAACATGTTATCTTTTCAACACTGCCACTATTAATATTTCCGTGAATTAATCAAATTTAATATGCTATTAAATTTTGATCATCACCCCCAATGGTATTGTTAACAATCTTAGTATAATGTGGATACATTGGTTCATATTATATCTCATCGAAGAATTGAAGATTGTACCTCACTTATAAATGCAGACTCATAGCTTGGCCCCTCATCTGAATATGATCCCATTGGTTGATTCTGGTCCATTAAGCATATGTTCGCACTGAGTTTTCTTCAATTTCTTCCATCCTTGATGCTCAGCAAAGAGAAAATCATTCCTCATCATAAAATTACGCCAGCTTCATCCAATTTTGACCACAACATTTGCTCCATGAAATACTTCGAGTCACGAACCCTTGGCTTTGGACAATTCCTAGCATAATGTCCTTTTTCACTGCAGTTGTAGCATTGAACAGTTGAAGTATTGCCTGAAGATGGAGTTCGAAGAGTCCTTTGAACATTTCCAGTCTCTTTGGAGCATTCATTCCCTCAACAACTTCCGATATGAACATAAGCTCGTCTTGTTATTACTTCCTGTATTACGCAAGAGGATTCCTGCTTTGAATCTTCTCCCTGTCTCCGTTGAATGATTGCTTGATATTCTAGTGTTGGAATGAAGCACGAAGACGATTATTTTGTTGGATTAAGAAAATATGATAATGGCTTTTGCAAGTAGTAACATCGCAAGACTAGAGGATCTTCAGAATTGTTGTGAACATCATCCTGCTGGTACAAAAGTAAATTAATCCCCCCGGCCAAAACCACCCCCCCGCACACCCAAACCCACCCCCCCATCCCCACAGACCCCCCCACCCCCCAAAACCAAACCGCCCAAAACAAAAAAATCTGGACCTAAAGCAACAACCAGAACAACATCAAACCACTGCAAGCCAAAACAAAGATCCAATGTGCCTAATGGCCACGTCCAACAACCAACCAAACCCAGCCAAAGCAACAACACCCCGCAACACCCCCTCACCACCCAACCACACCCCCACCAAACAAAAAACCAACATCCAAAACAACCCAATAAAATAAAATACAAATCAACGCCGCCCCCCCCCCTCCACCCCCACCCACCCTTAAGCCACCAACAAAAACACAAATCCGCCAAACCCCCCCAAAAAAAACCACCCAAAAAAACATCAAAAACTCAAAACCCCAAAACCAACCAAGCAACCAAAACCCCCCCCCACCAACCAATAAACAGCCCCGCCCCCCCAGCAAACCACAACAACGCCAAGCCCCCCACAGCCAACCGCAACAAAAACCCCACCCCCGCCCAACGCCAACCGCCACAAATTCCCAAATAACCAAAAAAAAAAACCTCCCTCCCTCCCAAACCCCCCATCACACAGCCGACACACGCAAATCTAAAAAGCCACCCCCAACCCCGCTTACCCCCCTACCCATAGGTATGAGAGGTGGGATGAACATCACCCTACCCTTTGTATGGGCCACTTTCGGGATGTCATGCCCCCTCTGGAACAGGTGGAAATCGCCGCATCCCCAATGGCCCCTCCACCCCCAACCCCCAATACAAAATAAATTAAAAACCCAACCACCCACCGCCCCCCCCTGCCAACCCCCGCCCCCCGCCCACAAAACGGGGGGGGGGGGGGGGGGGGGGGGGGGGGGGGCAACAAACCCCCCCCACACATCACACAAAAC
Source organism: Tanacetum coccineum (assembly GCA_026074375.1). NCBI lineage: Eukaryota > Viridiplantae > Streptophyta > Magnoliopsida > Asterales > Asteraceae > Tanacetum > Tanacetum coccineum. The sequence continues at coordinate 42,815 of BQNB010013226.1, read as the reverse complement.
CCCCACCCCCGCAACCACCCCAAAACCAAGCCACCAACCGGCCCCACCAACCCAAAAAACCGTCTATGACCCAAAAAACTCAAAACCCCCAACAAAACAACTCCTTATCGACACCCCAATCCGCCCCAACCCCGCCCCCCCCCCCCACCACCCTTCCAACCCCCCCCCACACCCCCCGCCTCCAACGGCCCCCCCCAACCCCAGAAACCCCCCCCCAACAGCCCCGCCCCAATCAGACCCCACCCGCAAAACACCCAACAATCTCAAAACCCCCACTACAAAAAAAAAAAACCAATAAAAACCGCAAACAACATAAAAAAAAACTACAAGCATCGCCCCGCCCCCCCACCCCAAACCCACAAGGCACGCGCAAAAAAGCCCCCCCAACCCCGACAAGCCAAGCCCCAAAATATACCTGAACCAAAACACCAAAAAACACCCCCCCCCACCCAATACCCCCCCGGGCACGGCATCACATCCCAAGACACCCCCCAAACCAGACACACACCCCCACAAAACCCTCAAAACGCCCGGCACCCCACCAATGTACACCAACCCCAACTCCACCAACTAAAAAAATAAATAAACACCCCCAACAACCCATAAACCCCCCCAGCCGTCCCCACCCATACCCGACGTCAAAAACAACCGCCCCGCAGCAACCGCAAATCATCAAGCAAACAACCCCAAGCCCCCACCCCACCCCCCCCATTAACCCGCTACAACCCCCCCGCCCCACCCCACCTACTAAACAGATTGATAATACCCCAAAACACGCCCCAACCGCACCGCCCGCCCCGCCCCCCAACCCCCCTCCCACAAAGGCCCAAGCCAACCAAGCTGCACGTCACAGCCCCCCCCAAAACAAAAACAAGCAACGCGCCCCCCACCACACCCCAAAACCCGCCCCTCAAAAAAAATCCCTCCCCGCCCCAAACACCCCCCCCCACCCCCCAGCCCATAATACCCTCAAACCTACGCCCACCCCCGCCCCAAACCCCGCCCCAAACTCCACACATACACCCAACAAGGAAAACCCCAAACCCCAAGTATGCCCCAAAACCAACCCCACCAACCCCCACAACACCCGCCTCACAAAAACAACTCCCCAATCACCCACACAAAAACCCCAAATAGCCCGCCCCACTCCGGCCGCCCAGCAAGCCCAACAACCTAAAAAAAAACCCAATCCCCGCACCCGCACCAAAACCCAAACCCCCCCAACAACCCCCCACCCTCCCATACCCCAAAAACCCCCCCGCCCCGCAACAAAAACCAAATCCAATCCACCCAACCCCGCCCACCCATCAACCAAAAAAAAAAAAAAATCGCCAACCTGCCCCCCCCAACTCAACCGCCACGCAACGCCCCCAAGCCAAACCCAAAAACCTCTCCCCTACCAACCACCCCCAACCCCACCCCCAAAACCAAAACACCGCACACCATGCGCAACAAGCCCCCCCAAAAACCATAATCTATTAATTTTTATCCCTTCCAATCCCAAACATAGCAAAAAAAATCAATCAAAACCCTCCCCCAAAAAAAAAAAGCACGTCCAGCACATTTTATTACTTTAACTACATAGAAGGCTACCCAAATTAGACAAACGCTCAGACCCCACACCCCCCCGCAAAACCCAACCGTACCACCACCCAAAAACCAAACATAAAAGCCCCCCCCACAACCAATCAAATCTAAATCACCCCCCGCGCAAACGAACAAACCCCCCTCAACCCCACCCACCCGCAAGCACATCAATACCCCCCCCAAAACCCGCCCCCCCCCCCCATAATAACCCAACCCACCCCACCAAAACCCATAAAATGAACTAAAAAACTAGCTAATCCCCCGCATAAAACCCAAAAACCATCTAATCCCACAAACACCCCCCAAAAACCCAATCTAATAACAAAAATCACACCCACACCTCCGCCCCCCCCACAACCCCCCCACCCCCAACACCCCCCCCCTATAAACCCCCACCCCCCAAGCTTCACCTAACACGCCCACACCAAAAACTCCCCCAACCCCATCCCGCCCCCCCCACCCAGGCCGCCCAAACCGCAACCAACACTGAAAAAAAATTTACCACAAACCCCCCCAGACCGCCCCGCACCGCATCCCAACAAAACAAATCAAAATCCTGGATAAAGAAAATAATTTACCCGCCCACCCCACCAAACAACCCAACAAACACCCAAACCCCACAAAAAACCACTCCCGGCATCCCCACCCTCCACCCCCCCCCCCCAACCCCACACAGCCCACGTCCGGCCGCAAACACCCCCCCAACACCAAAAACCCCCAAAAAAAACCCCCCCCCCCAACCCCCCAACCACCCCACAAAAACCGTAATTTGCGCACGCCAACCGCACCCCCCAACCCGGCGGTCAAACTAACAAAAACCACCCCAACCTCTAAAACAACCCCAAAGCCGCACTCCCCCCACCCCCCCCCCAAAGGCTGAGCTAATATACATAGAAAGCCCAACCAACCCAAACACGGCCCCCTCACCAACTCAAAAGCGCCACAACCGCCGCGCCACAGATCAATAGACAAATAAAACTCCCAAAAGTAAGTCGCGCCGCACCCATCCCCACCCCCCCACCCCCCACCGCCAACATAAAAAAACCCCACGCAAAACGCCCAAAAACCCCCAAGCGTACAAACGCCAGAAACCAATAAAAAACCCCGCACCCCCCCCCCCCCCACCCCCACCGCCAACACGCAAAACCCAAAATAAATAAAACCCTAACATGCAAAAAACCAGCAAAACCCCCCCCCCTAAGACCAATACCCCCAACCAAAAAAAAAACCCCACCCCGCCCGTCTCGCACAACTCTCCCCAAATAAACGCCCCCACCATTCACAAAAAAAAACCACACAATAAAAATCCACCCGCACCCCAACCAAACCACCCAAACTCCCCCGAAAATAATAATAAATAAAGGCCCCCCCCAAAACAAACCAACCGCAACCAACACGACAACACCAAACGCCCAACCCCACAGCCGCCATAAACAACTCCATACAACGCCCCGCAAAAATCCGCTACCCGGCGCCCGCCAAACCACCCTCACCCCAAAACACCCGCACCCCCGCCACTCCCCCTGCCGCCAAATAAGCGTGCCCCCCTCCCCACAGCCCCAAACCAAGCCCAAACCCCCTTCCCCCCCCCCCCCCAAACCCAGCAAGGCCCAACCGCCCCACGCCACCCCCCGCCTATCACCCAAATAAAACCCCCAACCCAACCCCCCAAACAATTGGCAAATCAAAGCGCCATCACCCCCTCCCAACTCCCCGCCCACCCCAAACCCAAATAACCCCGCCTACCTAGCCCCCCCCCAAACCCAAAAAACAACGCCCCGCAAATACCCATAAAAAACCAACCCCACAGCCCCAGCCCCTCCCGGGCGCCCACCCCCCCGTCCCCCCAATAAAACGCCCAATCACAGAAAGCCCCATAACTCCCCTAGCCCCCAACACCCCCAAAGCACAACTATAACAAATGCCCCCCGGCCCGCCCAGCACCCTGCAGCCAAAAAAACGCAACAAACACGCCACGGCGCGCCACGCCCCACCAAATCACCCCCTCACAACACCCCTGCACCCCCAACGCCCAAACACCACCCAACCAGAAACAACAACCCCACACTCACCTCCAGCCCAAAACCAAACCACCTCCCAAAAAATACCCAACCCGCCGGCTCCAACCACGCACACCTACCACAAACCGAGCCCACCCGCAAACATCAATAAAAAAAACGCCCAACCGCCCAACACGCCAGCCCCGCCAGGCAGAAAATACCCCACAAGCCCCATAAAAAATACCCCTCCTCGCGCCTTGCCCCAACCAACCTCCAGCACCAAAAGACAAAACGCCCGCCCAGTTACCGCGCACCCAAAACAAAAAACCCCAAAATAGCCCCCCCCCCCAACAAAAAAAACACCCAACAGCCCGGCGTGCTGAATAAAAAATAATAAGTCCCCGTCCACCCCCGCGCCCCCCCCAAACCCCGCCGCACCGCGCCCAAAAACCCCGATACAAAGGTCCCCACGCCCCCCGCGCCCACACAGCGGCAAACACCCGCAACCCCAAAAGCGCCCAACCCGCCAAATCAGCCTCCCCAAGCCCCTCGCCAACCTCACCCAGCCCACCAGCCACCACAAACGCCAAACCGGGCCCCCCCCAGAATAAAACATCCAAACACCGCAAATGCTCAAAAAAAAAACACCGCCCGAAAGCCCAACCCGCCCCAAAACACCCAAACAAAACCCCCACCCACCCCCACCCAAAAAACACATCACCCAAAACCAATCCCACCCAAAACCAAAGCACCCACCGCCCCCCCCCGTACTTATTGGGAAAAAATACTTCTGCCCCCCAACAAACCCCAAGCCTCCCACCCCCACTAAAAACCAAAATCCCAACCCCCAAGCAAAAACCCCCCACCCCACCGGCAAACAACCAAAAAACCCTCCCGCCCCCCGACAAAAACCCCCCCCTGCACCCCACCGCTCCCCCGGGGCGCCACAACAAAGCCAAACCGCCAAGTCATCGACAAACACCCCAAACCCAACGCCACCCAGCGGCCCTTCCCAAACGCCCAGCCCCAACGCAGCCATCCAATCAACAATACCCCAATCCACCCTCGCAAGCGGGTCCTACCCGCCCACCTACGCACCCACCCCCCCCCCCCCAAAACACCCCCATCAACAAAACACCGCACGCCGCCAATAACAGCCTCACCATCATCAGAATCAACCACAAAACGTAGATGTGTCAACATAATAAAAGATGATTTTGGTCTGAGGATACCCGTGTGTGCTACTAAGCCAAAGGTCATAGACTTTCTAACTTCTTTGCTCATGAAGCAATAAACCATTTCTCAAATTGCAGAAGATAATCAAAAAGATCAGACGAACGAATCCCCTGACAATTGTTTTACAAGATGAACTTGAGTCACATATTTCAAACATTTCCGTAGCAAACTATATCAGAGAACTTTTTTGTTAATTAACATTTGGAAAGGTCTGTGTATATCGATTCCAATCATTCATTAACTGAGCCAAACGGTTGTAACAAAACAAGTGCCCTGGTTCAAGCAATAAATTATTCAATTCGTTCGAAAAACGCGTTTTCTTTCTCTTCAACATTTGTTTGGTATAGTTTCACCTCATCAAACGTTTCAATCAAACACTGTTTCCTCCACATATCCTAGCCGAAGTGAAAGCATCCACAGAAATGTAAATCTCATAGGAATAGAAAGTAGAATCATATTCATGACCTCCATTCACATCAAAGATCAATAAGTCATCACCTTCAAAGATCCCTCTGCAGTTTGCAAATCGAGGTATTCGAGCCTTAGGAATGAAATTCATGAACACATAAGGGCCTCATCAAGTTGCTTTGAGAAGCCACTTTTCGGATTGTCTCTCTGTCCGGTTTAAGATATGCGTCTGAATCTACTTGCCCATGGTATATAACTAACCCCTTTCAAGTCATAGGAGTGCCTAGTCATCAGAACCGAGCACATACACAAGGATTGTATGTATTTTAAGATGTCGACATGACTTAATGATTCAAGATTGGATCTTGTAGATGAAAATGAGTGGATATTTATGAGAATATTATCAAACTCGGTAACAGTTGTCAAATTCAACAACTCTGTTCTCGGATAACAAGTAGTCTTAAATCGATACACTTCTCGAACAGTACACAAACTCGGACAACAAATACTAATAAACTCGGTATTCTAAAAACTTATTAAACTCGAAATGTTCTTGCTTCAAACTCGATAAAACCAAAAACTCGATTAAACCACAAACTCGAAATGGTCCCAAATTTTGAAATTTTCAACAAATATGGATATTAATAACCCCTAAATTCATTAGAACCCGAAATTAATGATGACTAGATAATCCAAAAGTCTTCTAAATTCAAATTCGATAAAACCGAATTTGAAAAAAAATGTTTTTCAACAACCCAATTCACGATAAAACCGTGAAATGGATGTATGTTATGACTTTGAAAGCTTATTTCCGAGATTAAAAGTAGCAAAACCTTATTCACAATTTTTGATAGAACCGAAAATGTGTGAACCTTATAAAACTCGATAAAACCGAGTTTAAGAATGAACCTAAATATCATTATCAATAGAACCGAAAAGCGTAATATATCTATTACAATATATTTCTATCGAAAATACACAACTATTACTACTGAATCTTCCAAAACTTCAAGAAAAATGAACCGAGAGTAGAAATAATGACTTCCGAGAATGCTAGACTACTTCCGAGAACTTTAAGACTACTTTCGAGAACTGCTGAAAATGCGAAACTACACTCGATAACGTCCAATCACTCGAATTTGCTGCCAAACCTTATCTCGAAAGCTCAAAGACTTCAACCGAATTCTTCAAACGTCATCTCGAACGTGTAACAAATCCACAAATCGATCACCTCCTAAGTTCTCTAAGGCTTCTGATACCATTGATTAGGTCCCCTCGTATATCTTCGAATTAAACATATCGACCATGAAAGCATAGAGAGAATAGTAAAAGGAAATCAAGTATTCAAATTCAACTAGAAATTAAAAAATAAAGGGAAAATGGAAGAGTTAGTTACAAGTCATCACCCTCTAATGAAAGATTAGAGGGGTATTTATAGGTGAGGGAAGGAGGCTTCCCTTCCTTTATTTTCCTAACTTATCACTTCTAGTCTCCTAGACTTTGGTAATTATGTTATTTCATTCTTTTAAGCAAAAAACACCTTATAATTTTATACAAACTACAGTTGACATTAACAAAAGAAACTAATGACTAAATATACACAAAGTCACATAATCGACCACTTTAATGATCCTAACAATAAATTTTTTTTTTATCTTATTGACTTATATATTAACAAGTTATAATTTGTACTTCATAGTAGCACAACTATTTTAATTCACAAAATATTAATTAAAAAAACCTAATAACACTCTTAATTTAGTTGACAGTATTTTAGAAAAACTACAATGGGCTTTTAGAAAAGCTTAAAAGATACAAACTTCTACTATTTGACATTGGGCTTAAAAAATAGTACGGTAAAAGGTTTTATAAATCACAACTAGTAGGTTTTTATGTATATATTCATCTCCCTCTTCAGCCGCCATATTCATCTTTGGTTTCTTTCACACAACCACTAAATAAATGTTGATGAAACAATCCATCCAAGCAGAAACGGTTAAAGGTAAATGTGGGTGAATGGTAAATTCCTTGCATCATATATAAATCACGTTTACAAAAAGCAAGTCCTGAGCTGCTTTTTGAAAATGACGTTTTAGGTGTATCAAAACGCAAAAAGTCACGTTTTAGATCCTGTCATCCAAACACTTCAAACCTGATTTTTGCGTTTTCACATTGTGATAATCAGATATCAGGGTGCAAACGCACTCCCAAAACACCCCTTAAGATGTTAGAAGATGGGGGTTAAGGTTAGTAATATTTTTATAAGGAGTATAGATAGTTTTCATGAATATGTAAACGATTTCTCAATCCTTCCTTCACATTGCCAGTTTTACTTGTGATATTGGAGACTAAGGGGCCGTTTAGTTGGCGAAAAATATCTCATTTATCCCAGGAAAATTTTCATGTGAAAAGGAAAATATAGAAAATCCGTTTAGTCGTAGTTTTTTCAACATTTTTCAAAAAAGGTGGGATTTTCATTCTCACTTTTTTTAAACATTTTTCAAAAAAAGTGGGACACTCATTTTATCATTCTCACTTTTTTTCATTCTTATTTCTTCTCAATAAAAAGAAAAAAATGTAACTTCAACTAAACGGGTTTTCAAAATCTCAATTTTTCTCTAAAAAAGAAAAACAATTCCCTTCTTTAAGAAATTAGAAACTGAAAAATAAAAAAAAATTCACCAACTACACGGCCTTAAGTTTTTTCAGTTTTAAGTTTTTTTTCCCATTGCCATAAAATAGATTAAGATTTTCCCATTTTTTCACTTTTAAGAAAATCATCTTTTTCCTTTATAAGTAGTTAAGATTTCAACTCTTCCATTAATAGATTTTAAGGGTGTGTTTAGTAAATATCCTATTTTTCCAGAAAATTTTTTATTTGAGAATCGCTAAACTGAAAACTTGTTTAGTTGCATTTTTTTATAATATTAAAAAAAAATCTCATTTTCTAAATTTATATGGAAAAATTAGAAAACCACACAATTACTATTACTCTAATTATCCTGTTTTTCCCTAACAAAATAAATACGTAAATATAACTCTAACCAAATAAAACAGAGTAACCAATATTCACCCCTATCTAATCAAAGGTGGCAAATGAGTCGGATTGTCGGTTGGGTCATGGTCAAATGGTCAAGGTCAAATGGGTCAGTGTCCCAAACAGGTCATAAGTTTTAAAAATAAAGAGTCTAATGGATCATGGGCACAAACGGTTTGGGTCAGGTCGACCCCCTAAACTTAGGTGTATTCATACATTTTGAACTTTTATACGTTTCGTCATCTTTGTTTAACTCTTCGTTTTCGGTTTTTTTTCCGTTTTTTACGTTTTTGTTCGATTTTTACGTTTTCGTCCGTTTTTTACGTTTTCATCCGTTTTTTTACGTTTTTGTCCGATTTTTTACGTTTTCGTCCGATTGAGCGGCGGAGAGAGAGCGCGTCCATTATGTGAAGCACGTTTTCGTCCGATTTTTATGTTTTCGTTCGTTTTTTACGTTTTCGTCCGATTTCTAATTTTCGTTCGTTTTTACGTTTCGGCCCCGATTTTCTTAATGATGTTTTCGTCAGATTTCTTATGTATTCGTTTGTTTTTTACGTTTTTGTCCGACTTTTTACGTTTTCGTCTGATTTCTTACGATTTCGTCCGTTTTTTACGTTTTCGTCCGATTTCTTATGTTTTCGTCCGTTTTTTTCGTTTTCGTCGTATTTCTTACGTTTTCGTCCGATTTCTTACGTTTTGGTCTGTTTTTTTATGTTTTCGTCCCATATCTTAACTAGTATTCCGTCCGATTTTTTTTTTAAGTAAGCGTATTTCCCCTCCGTTTCCTTACGTTTTCTCTTACGTTTTCGTCAGTTTTCTTACATTTTCGTCTGTTTTCTTAACTTTTTCGTTCCGATTTCTATACTTTTCGTCTGATTTCTTAAGTATCATCAATTTCTTACGTTTTCGTCCCTTTTTTTACGTTTTCGTGCCGATTTCTTACGTTTTGGTCTGATGATCTTTTTACGTTTTCGTACTATTTCTTACGTTTTCGTCCATTTTTTACGTTTTCCTTCGTTTTTTTACGTTTCCGTCCGGTTTTTTACGTTTTCGTCAGATTCCTTACGTTTTCGTTCGACGTTTTACGTTTTCATCCGTTTTTTACGTTTCCGTCTGATTTCTTACGTTTTCGTCTGTTTTTTTTACATTTACATCCATTTTCGTTCGTTTTGGCCATTTTCTTACGTTTCCGTCCATTTTTGTCTGTTTTTTTACATTTTGATCTGTTTTTTAAAACGAATAAATACGTATAAAAGGTAACAAAACGAAGAAAGGGGTCAAAAAAACAAAAGAAAACATAAAAAAACAGAAGAAATCAGACAAAAACGTAAAAAAAAAATGGACGAAAATGTAAGAAATCGGACGAAAACGTAAGAAATCAGACCAAAACGTAAGAAATCGGACGAAAACGTAAAAAAGGGACGAAAACGTAAGAAATCTGATGATAACTTAAGAAATCAGACGAAAACGTAAGAAATCGGACGAAAACGTAAGAAAACAGACGAAAATGTAAGAAATCTGACGAAAACGTAAGAAAACGAGGGGAAACGTAAAAAAACGGACGGAAAGTTAAGAAATGGGACGAAAACATAAAAAAACGGACGAAAACGTAAGAAATCGGACGAAAACGTAAGAAATAGGACGAAAACGGAAAAAACGGACGAAAACGTAAGAAATCGGACGAAAACGTAAAAAACGGACGAAAACGTAAGAAATCGGACGAAAACGTAAGAAATCGGACGAAAACGTAAAAAACAGACGAAAACGTAAGAAATCTGACGAAAACGTAAGAAAACGGGCGAAAACGTAAAAAACGGACGAAAACTTAAGAAATCGGACGAAAACGTAAAAAAAAGGACGAAAACGTAAGAAATCGGACGAAAACGTAAAAAAACGGACGAAAACGTAAGAAATCGGACGAAAACGAAAAAACGGACGAAAACGTAAAAAAACGGATGAAAACGTAAAAAACGGACGAAAACGTAAGAAATCGGACGAAAACGTAAAAAACGGAAAAAAACCGACGAAAGCGTAAAAAGACTGACGAAACGTATAAAACGTTCAAAAATGTATGAAAACACCATAATTTAGTGGGTCGACCTGACCCAAACCGTTTGACCCATGACCCGTTAGACCCATTTTTAAAACATGACCTGTTTGACCCATGACCCATTTGACCCATGACCCAAACCGACCCATTTGCCACCTCTAGATAGGGTTAGAATATTGGTACTCACGTTTTATTTGGTTTGAGTTATATTTACGTTTTATTTTGTTAGGGAAAAAAAGAAATGGAGAATAGTAAATTGTGGTTTTCTATTTTTCCATATAAATTTAGAAAATGAGAATTTTTTGTTTTTTGAAAAATATTAGAAAAAAATGCAACTAAACAAGTTTTCAGTTTTTCCATTCTCAAATGAAAAATTTCCTGGAAAAATACGATATTTACTAAACACACCCTTAAAATCTATTAATGGAAGAGTTGAAATCTTAACTACTTATAAAGGAAAAAGAGGATTTTCTTAAAAGTGAAAAAACTGAAAATCTTAATCTATTTATGGCAATGGGAAAAAAACTTAAAAACTGAAAAAACTTAAGGGCCGTTTAGTTGGTGAATTTTTTTCTTATTTTTCAGTTTCTAATTTCTTAAAGAAGGGAATTGTTTTTCTTTTTTAGAGAAAAATTGAGATTTTGAAAACCTGTTTAGTTGAAGTTAAATTTTTTTCCTTTTATTGAGAAGAAATAAGAATGAAAAAAGTGAGAATGATAAAATGGGTTTCCTACTTTTTTTGAAAAATGTTAAAAAAAGTGAGAATGAAAATCCCACCTTTTTTGAAAAATGTTGAAAAAACTACGACTAAACGGATTTTCTATATTTTCCTTTTCACATGAAAATTTTCCTGGAAAAATGAGATATTTTTCGCCAACTAAACGGCCCCTTAGTCTCCAATATCACAAGTATAACTGGCAATGTGAAGGAAGGATTGAGAAATCGTTTACATATTCATGAAAACTATCTATACTCCTTATAAAATATATACTAACCTAACCCCCTCTCTCTCTAACCTAAGGGGGTGTTTGGGAGTGCGTTTGCACCCTGATATCTGAGTTAATCACATGTGAAAACGCAAAAATCCAGGTTTGAAGTGTTTGATGACAGGATCTAAAACCGTGACTTTTTGCGTTTTGAATACACCTATAAAACGTCCTTTTCAAAAAGCATCTCAGGACTTGCTTTTGTAAACGGATAATACTGCAATAAAATTACCCATTCACCCCACATTTACCTTAAAACCGTTTCTGCTTGGATGGATTGTTTCATCAACATTTATTTGGTGGTTGTGTGAAAGAAACCAAAGATGAATATGGCGGCTGAAGAGGGAGATGAATATATACATAAAAACCTACTAGTTGTGATTTATAAAACCTTTTACCGTACTATTTTTTAAGCCCAATGTCAAATAGTAGAAGTTTGTATCTTTTAAGCTTTTCTAAAAGCCCATTGTAGTTTTTCTAAAATACTGTCAACTAAATTAAGAGTGTTATTAGGTTTTTTTAATTAATATTTTGTGAATTAAAATAGTTGTGCTACTATGAAGTACAAATTATAACTTGTTAATATATAAGTCAATAAGATAATATATTGTTAGGATCATTAAAAGTGTCGATTATGTGATTTTGTGTTATTTAGTCATTAGTCTTTCTTTTGTTAATGTCAACGTAGTTTGTAATAAGGTGTATTATGCTAAAAGAATAAAATAACATAATTACCAAAGTCTAGGGACTAGAAGTGATAAGTTAGGAAAATAAAGGAAGGGAAGCCTCCTTCCCTCACCTATAAATACCCCTCTAATCTTCATTAGAGGGTGATGACTTGTAACTAACTCTTCCATTTTCCCTTTATTTTTAATATCAGTTGAAATTTGAATACTTGATATCCTTTACTATTCTCTCTATGCTTTCATGATCGATATGTTTAATTCAAGATAAACGAGACCTATCAAATGGTATCAGAGCCTATAGAGAATTAGAGTGATCGATTTGTGGATTTGTTACACGTTCGAGATGACGTTTGAAGAATTCGGTTGAAGTCTTTGAGCTTTCGAGATAAGGTTTGGCAGCAAATTCGAGTGATTGGACGTTATCGAGTGTAGTTTCGCATTTTCAGCAGTTCTCGAAAGTAGTCTTAAAGTTCTCGGAAGTAGTCTAGCATCACAAGAGTCATGTATTACTACTCTCGGTTCATTTTTCTTGAAGTTTTGGAAGATTCATATAATAGTTGTGTATTTGCGATAGAAATATATTGTAATAGATATATACGCATTTTCGGTTCTATTGATAATCGTATATTAGGTTCATCTACTAAAACAAGGATATATCGAGTTTTTAAGTTCACACATTTTCGGTTCTATCGAAAATTATGAATAAGGTTTTGCTACTTTTAATCTCGGAAATAAGCTATCAAAGTCATAACATACATCCATTTCACGGTTTTATCGTGAATTGGGTTGTTGAAAAACAATTTTTTTTCAAATTCTAAGAATTGAGAAATCAAATTTGGTTTTTATCAAATTTAGAATTTAAGGAAGACTTTGATATTCTAGTCATCATTAAATTCGTTTAATACGAAATAGTGGTTGATTAATAATCCATAATTGTTGAGAATTTCCAAAAATTGACATACGAGTTTGTGTTTAATCGAGTTTTTTTGGTTTTATCGAATTTAAGCAAGAACATTTCCGAGTTTAATAAGTTTTTTAGAATACCGAGTTTATTAGTATTTGTTGTCCGAGTTTGTGTACTGTTCGAGAAGTGTATCGATTTTCAGACTACTTGTTATCCGAGAACAGAGTTGTCCGAATTTGACAACTGCTACCGAGTTTGATAATATTCTCACAAATATCACTCATCTTCGTCTACAAAGATCCAATCTTTGAATCATAAACATGTCGACATCTAAAACATACCCAAACAATCCCTTGCTGATGCCGGTTCAGAACATGCTCCTATGCCTTGAAAGGGGTAGTTCATACCATAGGCAATAAGATTCATAAGACGATATCTAAACGGAAGAGAGACAACCGAAATGTGGCTTCTCAAAGCACTTATAGAAGGCCCTTAAAGTTGTTCAATAATTCTTTCCAAAGGCTCGACAATACCACGATGTGCAACTGAAGGAATCTTGAAGGTGATGACAGATGATCAATGATGCTGAATGGAGGTCATGAATAAGATTCTACTTTCTATTCCTAAAGATTTTACAATCTGTGGATGCTTGCACTTCGGCTAAGGATATGTGGAAACGAGTTGAACGATTTAATGAGGGGAACTATACAAAACAAAGTTGACAGAGAAACGCGTTTTACGAACGAATTTGATCAATTTATTGCTGAACCAGGGCACTTGTTTTTGTCTACAACCGTTTTCTCAGTTAATGAATGATTTGGAACGAAATAACATGACCTTTCCAACTGGTTACAAATTAACAAAAAGTTTCTGAATAGTTTGCAACCGGAATAGTTTGAATATGTACTCAAGTTCATCTTGATAAACAATTGACAGTTGGATTCGTTCGATATCATTTGATTATCTACAGCAACTTGAGAAACTGTTAATGCGTCAAGAGCAAAGAAGTTAGAAAAGTCTCATGACCATTTTGGCTCTAGTAGCACACACGGGTTCATCCGCTCCAGACAAACATCATCTTATTATGTGACCATCCTACGATTGTGAGTTTGATATGAGATGGGGATACCAGCAGATGATGTTCACAACAATTCGAAGATCCTCCTAGACTCTGCGATGTAGCTACTTGCAAAAGCCATTTACTCAAAATATCCTAATCCAACAAATAATCGCTTCGTGCTTCAATCCAACACTAGAAACCAAGCAACGTTCAAGGAGACAGGGTGAATATTCAAACAGAAATCCTGGTAATACTGAAGGAAATAACAGACGACTTATGATTCAAGCGAAGTTGTTGAGGGAATGAATCTCCCGCAAAAGAGACTGGAAATGTCAAAGGACTCTTCGAACTCATCTTCAGCAATACTTCAACAGTTCAATGCTACAACTGCAGGAAAAAGACATTAAGCCAGGAATTGGTCCAAACCAAGGTTCGTGACTCGAAGTAATTTCATGAGCAATGTTGTCTGGCAAAATAAGTATGACCTGGCGTAAATCTTACGAGAGCATAATGATTTTCTCTTGCTGACGCATCAAGGATGGAAGAAATTGAAGAACTTCAGTTTTTTTGCAAACTATGATTAATGGCCGAATTCACCAACTGATCATCACTTCTGATGAGGGCCAAGCTATGATCGTGCGATTATAAGTGAGTAACAATCATCATTCTTCGATGAGAAATCAATGAACAAAACCAACAATGTATCCAATAATCATACTAAAATTAATTAACATACATTGTGTGATGATCAAATTAATAGCAATATTAAATTTGTTTAAATAAGTGAATATTAATAGAGGCAGTGTATGAAAAAGATACACATGTTCCTGATACTTATAAGCAGTAAAAAACTTGCTAGAAATGCATACAGTGAAAGCTAAAAAACAACAAATATTTGCTCAACAAGTTCAAAAACAAAACACGCATTTGACTAGTCAGCTTGAGATATATAAGGAACGGGTTCAGATTTTGAAAAACATAAACAAGGATAATAATTATCTCAACGAATTTCTTGAAGATGAGAACAGCAAAACGTTATAATAAACAACTCAGTCTCAATTAGATTACGTGATCGAGATATCAATCGAGATCTCGAAAGAACAACGAGAATAAAATTAGATTTAGATGTCAAAAATTACAAATGGAAAAATGAGGAATTACAAAAGACTCATTCAATTTTAAAAAGGCAAATGAGTGAAAAAGATGATACTTATCATGATACTATTCTAGATCTTGAGGCCAAACTGAAAAAGAATGTTGATCTAATTTTGAAACTTGGTAATTCTTTACAAGGAATGTTTATGTTTGGACCAAAACCATTGTCTGTGTATGACTAACAATTAAAACATGGTTTGAGGTATCCGAATCCTTATACACTCAATCAAGCAATTTTGAAGTGTCCAAAGTTATATGTTGCATCTAGTTTGGGTAATTTAGAAATTCCTTTGAATGTTAGAGATTCTAAGGACACTCTTGAGGATGCTTTCAAAAGTCAACAAAAAATGACAGAAAAAATGAATGATCCATTGCAATTGTGCAAACAAACAAAATTGTTGGACAATTAACTAAAAAAAATGAAAAGCGATTTAATAAAGCGATTTTTGTTCCTCAAAAAGAGCTTTCTGTTGAGCAAAAATATTTCCATCTTCTTGCTAATCCATTCGGTTTAAGTTTTCGGTATCAAAAAAAGATCCAAGTGATCACCTTTGACAAGAATTAGACAAGATAAAAGGTTTTTTAAAAAGTTGTCTGCTAATACTACAAAACTGTAAAAGATCAAGCATTTTTACACATCACCTCAGAAAATACAAATCTATGATTTTTTGTCAAGAGCAAGGTTAAACTTATTTCATATCGAGTTGACGTTTATCTTGAATTCTTCAGAATCTATTTCAAAGGATATAAAAGAAATGAAAGATGTTTTTGAGTCGACAAAAAGTGAGCTTGATGAACTAGAGAAGCAAAATGATTTGTTGAAAGATCAACTTTTGGAAGCATCACTCAAACATGATGTTGAGCTGTGTGTGTTGATTAATCCATGACTGTGTAGAAAGAGAACTTATATGCTAACATGAAAAATCAAAAAGAAATCTTTTGAGATCAAGAGGGTTTTAGCAATAAAAAAATTCTAGAAAAAGAAGTTCAAAGAGTCAAAAGAAAATGTTGATTTCAATTAAAGTTACAACATGAAAAAACAAAAACAAAAATGGATTCAACTTTGAAAAATAAAAACACAAATCCTCTTGATTACTTTTGGATTTCAAGGATGGAGAAACTTGAGAATGAGAATCTGTCTTTGGAATTTAAAGTGCAATCTTTGATAAAAGAACGCGACAATGTCAAAATAGAATATCAAAAGATTTTCGATTCAATCAAAAAGACACGGTCTCAAACTCAATTGTCCATGTTTCTGAGAAAACATATGCATATGGTCTATTCTTGGGCGAGAATCCAAATGCTTTTATCTACCATATAGAGTAAAGACAAATTGGAAAAAAGTTGAAAAAGGTAAGTTTTGAAATACTAAGTGTGACAAAACCTAAGTTTCTCCAATACTCTTCTTTGTGTCACACCACTAAACAAACACGCTTTTCAAAAGAAAACGGATGTTCCTAAAACAGAAGAAAACCATGTTGTGTCAAAACCAGTCACTTTAAAAACTTCACCTACCAAACAAACAGGGGCAAATCAAAACACAAATGTCATTAGACCAGGAATGTACAGAGTTGTCACAACACAAAAATCACAAACAAACAAGACTAAGAGTGTTTTATCTTCTACAGGAATGAATGCTACATCTAGAGTTAGAAGACCAATGAGTAGATATTCACATGTTGCGCACAGTGTTTTAGATAACTCTAAGAAAGCAACAAAGAATGTAAACATTATGTTTAGAAAAATAAGCAACATATAATACATCTCAAATGTAATTTCGAATAAGGATATAGATAATTGATGTGAAGTAAGCAAAACGCTTCTAAAGCGAAAACTTTGTTATGTGTTTCTTGTATGCAAAATGTGCTTATTCCTTATCATGATAAATGTCTTGCAAAGCATAAATTGAATGTGCGTTCAAATATTCGTAGAACCTATCTTCACTAATACAAGAACATCAAAATACTTCAAAAACTACTTTCTAACTCCTAAACAACGTTTTATGAGCAAAGAGACACAATCTAAGACCCTAGATACTACTTCTGAATTTTCCAAATCTAAGATTGATGAAGAAAGTGCATCAAAAGTGCTCAGGATAAGTTGCTAGTGCTCTAGGATAAAGCAAAGAAATTTGCAAGATAAACCATTAAACACATTCATAAAGAACAAGATTCGAACAAGTAGAGTTTGGCAAAAGTGGTTTGAATCACAAACCAATAAGTAATTTGGACTCCTTCAACGAAAACCGAATGTTCATAAAACTCGTCTTCGAGAAACCCCTCATTTTCAGTTTAAGAAATGGGTAAGTCAAATTGCCCAGATGTCCATGTGGTTGTCTCTTCTTGTGTTGCAGGTAGTTCAGATCGTTTCAAGTGGTTGTGATAAGGTTGTTCAAAGCATATGACGGGTTATCGGTCATATTGAGAAAATTCAATTAAGAGATACATGGGCACCGTTCGCTTTGAATGATAATTTTTAGCACAAACACATGCTATGGCGATTATGTACATGGCAATATCACAAATTGACTTGTATATTATGGTTTAAGGTCGTGACATAACCTCTTTAGCGATGGCCAATTTTGTGAAAGAGAATTAGAAGTGCTTTTTACGTTCCAATACTTGTTACGTACAGAAATCGGAAGGAGATATTTGCTCCACAGGTGGACCGAATATAATTTTGTATACAACTTTAATTCTGACTATGGCTGCTTCTTCACCCGTTTTTGTCTCATGTCCAAAGCAACGTCAACTAAGTCAAGGTTATGGAACCGAAGGACTGTTACATCTTAATATTTGGTACCATAAACGATTCTTACCAAATTGACTTGTTGACGGACTAACCATAGTCAAATTATGAAAGGAATCACCTTTGTTGTGCTTGTGAAAGAGGAAAAAGCAAGAAATCCTCTCATTCACTTAAATTAGTTCCAAATGATTACTCCAAATTAGAATTACATCATATGAATTTATGCGGACCAACGAGGGTAGCTTTAATCAACGGAAAGAAGTATATTCTTATGATAGTGGATGATTATTCTAGATTGAACATGGGTTTATTACTTCACTCAAGATGAAACTCCAAAAGATCATTAATAAATTCATTGGCTCAAGCTCAATTGAATTACAAAGCCATAGTTTGGTAAAGATTCGTACTGACAATGGTAACTGAATTCAAAACCACAGTCTCTTTAAAGCTCATTATAAAAGTTAGGCATCATGCCACAATTTTCAATTGCACCGAACACCTCACAAAATGAGTAGTTAAAAGAACGGTAATCGAATCTTGATGAGCTGCTCGCACATGCTTAGTCTTTTCTCGGTTACCTGAAATTTCCTTTGGCTGAAGCAGTGGCTACAACTAGTTTTACTCAAAAACCTGGTCATCAATTCCATACACATACAACAAAACACCTTATGAGCAAGTATCGTCGAAAACCGAATATTCAATATTTTCATGTGTTTGGCCATTGTGTTAACCAACAAATGACCGATGATGACATCGAAAAATGAAACCAAAGCAGACAATGGGTTTTTATTAGTATATTCGTAAAACATCAATAGGATTTCAAATTTATAACCGACGGACCAAAATGATAATGGAGACCATTCATGTCAAGTTTGACGAGCTCACAGCTATGGCTTCTGAACATGACTATTTAGAACCCGAACTTCAACGATTCAACAATAATCATAATTCATCAGCAGAACCAATGAATACTCCATCCAAAAAGATTAGATAATTTGTTCGGTCCATTTTAAGAACATTTTAGAAACATCTTCGATACAACCATCCATTCCGCTGCACAACCGACTCCATATCATGAAGATCATCGATCCATATCTTCAATCTTGATGATCGCACATGAAAAGGCTCCCTCCTGTTGTCACTACATTTGACGAACGAAACTCTCCAATCTCTTTGAAAACGCAGGCTGATGAATTTAATCAAGAAGATTCTGCTGATTTTGATGGTAATGCACAGTTTGTTCCATATAATCCTCCAAGTCGTGAGGAAATTGAGTCATCTACAATGGCTCTAGAACCATCAAATGTGCAGAATTTCCATCAAGTACAACCCTCAACTCACATTTGGACAAAAGATCATCCTCTAGACCAAGTTATTGGTGACCCATCCAAACCTGTCATGACTCGTCAACGGTTACATACAGATTCTGAAGTATGCATGTATGCATTAACCGTTAGTACTATTGAACCAAAGAATATCAAAGAAGCAATGGCAGACCACAGTTGGATTGAGTCTATGCAAGATGAGTTTGAATCAATTTGAGAGACTTCAAGTTTGGGAACTCGTCCACGACTAGAAGGAAAGAATATATTGCCTCAAATGGCGTTTGGAAGAATAATTGGATGCTGAAAATAATTGTGGTTCGAAACAAAACTCATCTTGGCTAAATGATAAAATCAGAAAGAAGGCATGTGATTTTGAAGTAGTCATTAGCTCCTGTTGGCTCGTCTTGAGGCTGTTCGGATTGTTTATTGCTTATGCTGCTCAGGAGAAATATCACTATCTTTCAAATGGATATCAAAACGGCTATTTCTCAAGGTCCCTTTGAAAAGAGAAGTCTATGTCAGCCAAGCCTGAAGGCATTTATTGACCCAGAGTTTCCAGATCACGTCTACAGTTGAAAAAACCTCTTATACGGTCTTGAAGCAACACCTCGTGCATGTAATGACAAATTGTCTTCTTTTCTAATTGAACATGGGTTCACTAAAGGTATAATTGACCCAACTTTGTTCACACGACGTCACAGGGAAGACATATTACTGGTACAAGTATATGTTGACGATATTATTTTTGGATCAACAAACCAAAATTTTTCAAAACGCTTTGCAAACTTAATGAAAAATAATTTTGAAATGTCGATGATGGGTGAACTAAAGTTCTTTCTTGTACTCAATTCATCATCTCCCGATGGCATATTCATTAAGCCAGTCACAATAATCAATTGAATTGTTAAAGAAACAGGTGCCTAGATGAATAGTTATCTCCATGATTACACCTATGGCAACTAGAGGCTGGATGCTTATTTACAAGGCACTCTACTGATCAAAGACTTAACCGTCATATTGATGGAGGCTTATTACCTAACAGCCTTCGACCCATACATTGCTTTTGCTACTTTTGTATGTGCTCGTTATCAAGCACGTCCTACGGTCAAACACCTCAAAGAGGTAAAACGAATCTTTTGGTACATGAGACAGTCCTATAAGATAGGCCTATGGTATCCGAAGGATTCCGGATTTGAACTAATTGCCTATTCAGATACGGACCATGCAGGATGTAAAGATGATTGTAAAAGCACATCAGGAGGATTGCAATTTCTAGGTGGAAATCTTGTGAGTTGGAGTTCAAAGAAACAAGATTGTACTGCGATGTCTACTGCTAAGGCTGAATATGTTTCCTTGTCTGCATGTTGTGCACAAGTAATTTGGATGCATACTCAACTGCTTGACTATGGATATAAGTACAATCAGATTCTGATGTACTGTGATTCCAAGAGTGCCATTGCTATTTCATGCAATCCGGTCTAACATTCTAGGACTAAGCACATTGACATCCGGTATCATTTTAATCAAACTGTTAATTGATGTGTTTGCTTTATCGAATTTAAACTCGGAACAATTTTCAAAATTACCGAGTTTGTATTTTATCGAGTTTATGAAAATGATTGTAATTAAGGACGATCATTGACTCGCGAAATCTATTTCCTTTTTATATATAAATAAATATAAATTAATATAAGTATATAACAAGGATCAAAATCTACGAAATCAATGAAACCGGAAGTAGTATAGAATATTTCCGGGTCGTTAAGTCCCAACGAGGCTTGAATGGAAAATCGAATGACGAATTGATACTTGATGTTTGAATGACAAAGAATTGGATTTGATTTAAATTGCACAAGCAATTAAGGAAAACCTAACAACTAAAGCTATAAAAGATTTAAACCTGAAATGAGACGGTAATGTAAAAACGCGAGCTAAAATAAAAACTAAATTATCCAAAATTAAACCCTAAAGTGATAAAAAT
This sequence comes from Tanacetum coccineum, assembly GCA_026074375.1. Taxonomy (NCBI): domain Eukaryota; kingdom Viridiplantae; phylum Streptophyta; class Magnoliopsida; order Asterales; family Asteraceae; genus Tanacetum; species Tanacetum coccineum. The sequence goes on along the minus strand of BQNB010013226.1, from coordinate 21,652 downwards.
GCTTAACTGTTAAGCAGTTTGAGCTCAAATAAGCTAATGGAAAATGGAACAGACAAGTTGGGCATTAAACCTAATAAGCAGATGCAAACAAAGATAAGCAAGGTAAATAAGCTAGAACAGACCTAGACAAATATAATAAGCTAAACTAACCCTAAATAAGCAAATTCATCAAGCAATTAAGCTAAATTAAAGCAAGAGAAACTCAACAGTACTAACTTAGAGTTAGTACTGCTAGCTTAGAGTTAGTACTGCTAGCTTTGAGTTAGTACTGCTAGCTCTGAGTAAACTCAATGAAATAGGTACTAAGAAGATAAGCTAAAACAGATATTTAACTATCCCTAATAAGCACTCAGACATAAGAATAAGCAACTAGAATAAACTAGAATGGCAAACAAGCAAAAAAAACTAAAAACGGCTAAACTCTTGAAATTACTTTGAAAAGGCGAAAAACTTTAGATAAGCTCTACTACGACATAACAAAATGGCTCAATCACTCTAAAAAGCTAATCAAATCTTAAATAAGAGAAACAATAATGCTAAAAGCAAAATAACTAACGTTACTAACAGTATTAACTACAAGTACTAAACTGGAGTAGTACCGTTTAGATAAAATCCCAAAAGAGAACTAGCATTACTAACTATGGTTAGTACTCAAAGCTTTTCCAAACACCCCTTAAAGTTCCAAAAAATCATTTTTCTTTTATCATAAGCTGATTTTGGGTCCTAAAATGTTAAAAACAATATTATCAAATAACAAAATAAGACACTGATAAGCAATTTCAATCATAATAACACTAAAAATAAAGCTAATCAATCTTAACATTGAAACTCATAATCTAACAGTACTAACTAATAAATTTTCACGAATCACTTTTTAAACTAACACTAAGCGAGATAAAGCACTAAACATAATAGATAAAGCATAAAATAAGCAAATATAGGTTAGACAAATAAGGCTCTATATACATTCTACAGTAAATAGAAAAAATAAAAAAAAGAACAACTACACACCCTTGCTCAAAACAGGGTTAAACAAAGAAATCTACAAGCATTAGGCTTTATAAAAGCAAGCAGTGAAGTTTCCAAACCCATCCAGAACTGGCTTATCATCCATAAGCTGTGGTGTATTTGAGGTGAGATTTTTTTTGATTTTTTTTCTTAACTAATTAGCTTTTTTGGTTTACTTAATGAAAACAACTTATAAATAAGCTTGAGTGAGAGCTTCTTAACACATTTTAAACACTAATCAAACACTTAAGCAGTTGAATTTAAAAAACTTACTTTTAACTTATAAACTTCAAACTTTCATTAATTCGTAAAAAGAGTACAAGACAGTAAAATAAACTGAATAAAATGCTAAAATGACTTAAAAATTACAATAAAACTTAGATAAGCTAAGATAATATTCAAGATAAACTAAGATTTTCCAAGATTACCTTCAAGGCTTACAAAAGGCTCTATTTATAGCCGAAGTCTTCTCTTCTTGGTCTTCTCACCTGTGCTTCTTTTTTGAGAGCTTCACAAGGTGTTTTTTGTTTGTGTGAGGACTTGAATAAAGTAAGCTCTCCATTTCAAGTCTATCTATGTTGCTTTCTTTTTTGAGTCAATCCTCCTATTGAAATTTCTTGAAAAGGGTGAAGGATAGCCAACATGGCAATTATAAAGCAGGGGGGAGATAGTGGAGGAGGGGGGAAGGTTTTATCCTCTAAATTTTTCATGGTTGCAGGTAAAGGGGAGAAGAAACCCTGAATGTTCTTGGGTTCTTTGGCGGGAAAACTAGTTTGGATGGAAGTTGGCATCTTTGGCCCTTATGTTATTACTTCACCCTATTGCCAATTTCCTCCCTTGTCTTTCTATTCTTGAATACAACTTGAGGTTTTGCCAATTTTTAGTCCCGCCTGCTTTATTTTTTCCACTTGGATAACTTTTGACTTTGTCGGAGTTGACTTTTTGGCCTTGGCTGACTTTGTCTTCGATTTGACTTTGTCTTTTCCATTCCGTGCTCGGTTTTGTCGTTTTTGGCTTTGTTTTTCGTCCTTTTGTAAATATCCGTTTCCTGCACAACACAAATGCAAAACAAACACATATTTGGCATTTTTTGTTTATATTTTTGGTATTATAAAGCTCCGTTTTTAATGGGAAGAAGTATGTTTAATTATGCACATACCAAAATCCCCCATGCTAAGGTTGCCGTTCCTCACGCAATGTATTGAAGTTAACATATACAAAAAAAAGGATCTCGACGCCCCTCACTAATAACCTCAGAAAAGTAGCTAAGTGTTCGTCAAGGGTAAACAAAGAATCAATAGCCTCGACAAGCCCCCGTTTTTCACCATTTTTATATGAACACTAACTATCCCTAATATTTTTGATTTTCCTTTTTCTTTTCTTAACTACCTGTTTGACTTCTTTTATTTTATCAACACTGGGATCATAGAATGAGAAGCGCCCATAGAATAATCTACGGATGTCCTGACGGATAAATTCATCGTCCCCGATTTTTCACTAGTCCCAAGCTAAGCGTAAAAACGAAATCACCGTTAAGTATAAGTAAAAAAAATGCTAACACTACTTATAACTATGACTTTGTCACCTTTTCAGCTAAACCCCGACAATTATTCACTTAGTGTGATTTGTGCTTATAATTAAGTTAAATTTAGATCGAGCAATTTTAGAAAGTATATGAGTTATGTGCCAAAACATATTTCTTAAGAAATCTGGGAAAAGACTAGATCACCCACCAACCAGCATATTCTCGATAGATCCCAGCTGAGTTCGACTTAGGTTATCAGGTTTAGACCCCACAGGAGAATGTTTGCAATGTAATAGCGGGATACTCCACCATTTTAGGCCGAATTTCTTAGATTTACCGCTAAATAAACAATACTACTCAAAGCACGCAAACATTAAAAATTTAATGATCTCATTGGTGTGACTATTCCATGTAGCGACCTTTCTTCTCGGAATGTCCCAGCCCTCATCAGCTAAGTGCCCAGGTTTTTACACCCCACGTAGATACTTTAATCGAAATAAAATCTACCGACGCAACCAACAACTTTTGAAGTCTTAAAGCAAGTTATTCTTAGTTTAAAATTAACTTGAGTTAAAAAGAAATCTCAACCATTAAATTTTTCATTATTTCTATATGCATACTACCGTCATCAATTTACATACTACACATGGCCACGCCTTCCTACCATGTAGTGACTTAAGTCTGACGACGTTTCCTTATTGATAACACATACAATGCACTTTGGCATTTTATTATCTCACTATGGGCCTTGTTTTGAAGACTGCAACATCGGTTGTGAGCCGGCAAGATGCAGTAAACCTTTATCAGCACCATAGTTTATATTATTCATTTGTTCATTTTTTTTTGCAACATATTTTCTGTAATAGAGAAAATTCGTTTTAGAAATTCAAGTATAAAGCTGAACTAAGATGAATATTTTCGTTTTCGAAAGAGCTTCTTTTTAGAAAATGTCGGTTTAAAGTTAAAGCAAAATTAAGCACGTTTATTAGTCAGGTTAAGAGCTTCTGGGAGAAAAAGCGACAAGTTACACTTATAAGCTTTTAAGATTTCCAAATAATCCTTGTTTAGCATCCTACTTGTAAACACCGACTATCATTTCTCGTTCTCGCAAAGATTAAAATCCCAATAAAAGATCCGCAAATCTTAGCCTAATAAACTTTCGTTTATTAAATGGTTAAGGGACAAAGCTAGGGCTCAACACGCCCGATCGAGTCAAAATTTATTCTCATTCTACCCATTAGGAAAGTCAAAACTGTGACAAAACACTTATTTTATTTTTGAAAATTTTTAAATTTTTTTCATTTTTGGTTTTTTGGAAAAATTTTTGTGTGGTAAAAGACGGGATTATACGTGACAGCAACTGCTTCAGGCAAAAAACAAATAGAATACCCCCCCATACTAAACTACACATCGTCCTTGATGTTTTGAAAGGGTACCTCCTAAAATCTAAGGCCGTTTATTAATGTGTACCAAAAGATAAACGTTAGTCGATTAGATTTGGAATTATTGGAATCCCAAAAATGAAGTTGAGATGTGAAACTCTTGTGATGAAGGGTAAACTGCGACACGAGAGTCATCACAATCCGTGAAATCCTGGACATACAACACAAAGACACACAAACACGACACAATACGAGTAATGGAAGATTAAGCCTCCTCACAACAAGAAACAAAAACTACTTATACATTACACGATAAGCATGGGGAGCCTTCCCACGAAGCGCTTGATTAATCGCTATGCTTGACCCGCCCCGAATTTATTGGTCCATGGGGAACGTATGGAGATCCTGACTACCAATTGTGGTACTCCCCACCAAAGTAGTGCTTCAAAACATGAACATTCACTTGAAATTTGCCCGGAGTTTTGGGATTAACTCGACATTGCCATATGGAAAAACTTGGTTTACAGGAAATGTTCCCACTCCGAGCGGGTCTTAATCTTGCCTTTGAGAAAATCTTATATCTAAGTTAAAGAGGAGACTCAATCACCAACTTAAAACGCGATGTTGAACTTGGAGTCATTTGATTTTCTTTGTTTTCTCCTAGTAAATCAAAATTTTCATAAGCATGAGCACGAAGTTCATTAAGTTTCAATGAGTTGAACTTTATGTGATCACCCACGGTTTTTGATATCAGATTGTAAGCTAAGGGGCCCATTAAGCGTTGTGCTCCAACTCAACCATTAGATGACATGCCTTTCCATATACAAGCTAGTACGGAGTGCACCCATGGGTGTTTTGGTAAGCTGTACAGAAGGCACTAGAAGCGTCATCTAGTTTTGTCCGACCAAGAGCACGATTTATGCCTACGGTCCTTTCAAGAATTCGTTTCAAGCCACGATTCGATACCTCAACTTGCCCACCTGTTTGTGGGTGATACGTGGTGGAGAGACGATGAGTACTACGTATTTAAGCCATGACCTTTGCAAACTGGTCTTGCAAAAATAGGTTCCGCGATCACTTATGATTGCACAGGGGCACCAAAATATGGAGAACGAGTTTTAAGAAATTCAAACAACTCGGGCATCATTGGTGGATACTTTCGCTTCAACCCATTTCATAATACTCGACGCCACAGCATCTATTTGTTCCCTCTTGAAGACGGGAACGGCCCCATAAAAAATCAATGCCCCAAATTCAAAGATTTCACAACTTGCTAGAGTTATGTGGTATCTCATCACTATTGCGAAATTTTGCCTTGACGGTTGACAAAAGTCACACCGGTGACAAAGTTATGGCATCCTTGTAGATCGTCGGGCCCAACAAAATCCTAAATCAAAGATTAGTATTTAGCGGTGAAATTGGCACCGAGTAGTCCCCCGGTGGTCCACTATGGCAAGCTTTAAGAATTCCAAAAGCTTGCCTTGCCCCGAAAACACAACACCATTTACTTTGGTCAGCACATATCTTGAATAGAAAGGGATCGTCCCAGAAATAATGTTTGACATCTTTGAAAAACTTGTTTTTCTGTTGGGTCGACATTCCTTTGACAATGAAGTTCCCCGCATGGTAATTTGCGAAATCTGCAAACCATGGGGTATTATCATCACGAAGAGCAACCGATCCAAGAGTTTCGAGTGGAAATGTTTCCGTGATTTCCTTGTTCTCGAACTCATTTTGGTGAGGGTTCTCAAGTCTAGAGAGATGATCGGTCGGCTAGATTACTGCTCCCTTTTTTGTCTCGATCTCGAACATCAAATTCTTGGACAAAATGATCCACCGCATCAATCCTTGTCCTTAGCATCCTTTTTAGCAAAGAGATACTTTATAGCAGAATGGTCCGTGTACACTATGCTCTTGGACAAAACGAGATATGATCGGAATTTCTCAAAAGCGTACACTACGGCAAGTAATTCTTTTTCGGTCGTAGTGTAGTGTGCTTGAGCTTCTTCGAATGTTTTTGCTGGCATAGTTAGGTTGTTTGGAAATGCGTGTTTTTCGTTGCCCTAGGACTGCCCCAAAAATGCAAAGTACGCTTGCATCACACATTAGTTCGAAGAGAAAAGTCCCAGTCGGGAGCAATCAAAATTGGAGCCTCGGTCAATTTTCTTTTAAGTGTATTAAAGGATTCGATACACTCTTCTGAGAAGAAAAATGGAGTCTCTTTTTCAAGCAAGTGGGTCATTGGACGGGCAATTTTCAAAAAGCTACGGACACCTTTCACAGTAGTCGGGTGAGGGAGCTTGGCTATAACTTCAACTTTAGCACGATCGACCTCAATTCCCGACTTAGAAATTTTGTGTCCAAGAACAATGCCTTCCTTTACCATGAAATGGCTTTTCTCCCAATTTAGGGACAAATTGGTGTCTTCACACCGTTTTAACATTTTTTCCAAATGGGATAGGCATGTAGAGAAAGAATCTCCGAAGACCGAGAAGTCATCCATGAACACTTCCATTGTCTTTTCGATCATGTCATGGAAGATTGCCATCATACATCGTTGAAACGTGCCAGGTGCATTGCATAACCCAAAAGGCATGCGGCGATAGGCAAATGTTCCGTATGGGCATGTGAATGTTGTCTTCTCTTGATCCTTCGGGTCTATAGGAATCTGAAAATAACCCGAGAAGCCATCGAGGAAACAATAGTATTGGTTTCCCGCGAGTCTTTCGAGCATTTGATCCATGAAGGGCAATGGGAAATGGTCTTTTCGGGTGGCTTCATTCAACTTTCTATAGTCAATGCACACTCTCCACCCCGTGACCAATCGAGTTGGTATCAAATCATTATCATCATTCTTGACGACGGTTATGCCACCCTTCTTTGGTACACAGTGTATCGGGCTTACCCATGGACTGTCAGAGATCGGATAAATTAATCCGGCGTCAAGAAGTTTTTCAACCTCTTTTTTGATGACGTCGTGGATCTTTGGGTTTACCCGTCTTTGACTTTGAACTGTTGGTTCGTAGTCCTCTTCCATAAGGATTTTGTGAGTACAAAACTCTGGATCAACACCCTTGATATCGGAGAGTTTCCAAGCGATGGCTCGCTTGTGGGACTTTAGAACCTTGATAAGAGCTGCCTTTTCCTCATCCTTCAAGTCTTTCGCAATTATGACGGGCAACTTGTCGTCGCCTTCCAAAAATGCGTATTCTAAATGAGGTGGCAAGTCCTTGAGTTCAACCTCGGGAGGCTCATCAAATGATGATTTAGCTTCAACAACTTTAAGTTCTTCCCGGATTCCGGGTGAATAATCTTTATGATTCGGAAGAGGAGGTAACGGTTCACTATTGAGAAGTGCTTCCAGAATAAGAATGTCACCCTCCGGATCATAGTAAGTAGCATCAATTTCCCGTGAAATTGGCTCGTCATTGATAGCTATAAAAGCATTTGCTTCTTCGAGAAGGAGAAAATCACTATCCCCGAAAGGAGTTAGTGTTGGTGAAGAATTTGAAACAATTGGATCGTAATCCGGAGAAGGATTACCGTATGCAACTGAATCAGAAAAACCTAAGACTTCTTGCGAGTATTCTTCACATGCCAATTCAATGACGTCGATTCGGTTTGCCGTCATATGATTGTAATTAGCCGTGTATCTCGAAGTTTGGTCTAGATTGAAGGTGATGGCCTCTTTGCCAACACGAAGGGTTATTTCACCTTCGTAAACATCTATCAATGCACGACTGGTCTTTAAGAAGCTTCTCCTAAGAATTAAAGGTACTCGGGGATCTGGCTCAAAATCTACGACCACAAAATCTGCTGGAAACTAGAACTTTCCCACCATTAAACGGACATCTTTAGCAATACCGATTGGTTCAGTGATTGAACGGTCCACTAGCTCTAGCGTCATGCAAGTCGGGGTTAGTTCGGGAAGAGAGAGATCTTTCCATACGGAATATGACATAAGATTAATGCTTGCCGCCGACGAATTAGACAAGGCGAGTTCGTGGTTTAATCCAGAAAATTCACATGGAATAAGAAATCGGCCAGGGTCTCCAAGTTTTTTCGGTAACTTGTTTAGGATGACCGCTGAGCAACTCTCGTTCAATGGAGTTCTAGCCATTTCACTCAACTTCTCTTTGTTTCCGATTAAAGTTTTTAGAGTCGAGGCAAATTTCGGCATAAGGGTCAAGGCATCCGTAAGTGATAATTTCAAACTCAAATCTCTAAAGATTTCATAGAATTTCTCAATTTGGTCGTTAGCTTTTTCACGGCGTCTTTCATCATTTCTTCTTGAAGGAAACGTAATTGATGTTTGTTGGTTAGGCCTCGGAGCACTAACGGGATCAACAACGGGCTCAGAAGTTGGATTTTAAGATTGGACTTGAATACAGGAGTTGTTGGAGTTCTTTGGTGCTTCGGTTATAGTAGGGAAGCATCAAGATTATATTCACACTTTCGGAGGAGAAGATGAAAGTAGAAGAATCGCGGGTCTTGATATGCAAACACCAATTCGAGGTGGTGATACCGTTCAAATCTTCCTTCGGGGTGGGTAATGGTGGTTACCTGGGAGAGTTCCCTGAACCTGAAGTAGAGGGATATTTATTTTGATAATAGTTACCTAGCATACTTTCAAAGCCTTTTGGTTTCGAAGTTGCAAAGTTGTTTTCAATTGAGCTTGCAGGTTTTTGCCCTGGTTTTTTGCACATTCTCATAAAACGCAGCATTAGCCTTTACGTAGATATCCAAAATCGGTCTTAGACACAACTTGTGTTTGAGGAGCGGGAGCTTGGTAAACAGGAGCTTGATAAGCTGGGGGTTGATTAACCTAGGGTTGATAAATTGGTCCTTGACTGGAATTATTACCCCAATTTTGGTTAAAATTGTTCCCCCGATTTTGGTTGAAATTGATCCCTGATTTTGGTTGTTTTGATGGTTTTTGTTATAGGTGGGAATACCCGTGAGGTCGAATTTGGTTGCAACCATTGGATGGTCGGGCAACTGGTATTTCCCTTTGCTTGATTAGCCGCGGCGGCTTGAGAGACGTAAGCTTGAATATTGTCATGATAAACATTTCCATCGGTGGCGGGACAACTTTGATATGAATGAGCTCCACCGCAAGTCACACAACTTTCCTTGACTGCTTTTACGGACGCGGAAGTTTGGTGAGCGGGAGCTTGGGATTGATTTTTCTTATCAAGGAGCAATGCTTTGACCATATCTTTGAGTTCGGAGACATCGGGAGAGATTTCAGAGGTGGAAGTGCTTGCACTCACTTTAGCAACAACGGGTTTGCTTCGTGAATTGCAAACTTTGGATTTGCTCTCGATGATTTTTAGGCATTCTCGAGGCATTTTATCCAAAAAGTTACCAGCCGCGGCGGAATTCAATGAATCTTGATCATTTGTGTTCAAGGCATTATATAATGTATCGAGTTGATGCAATTCTGAAAACCCATGATGCGGGCATGCCCTAAGAAGATCATTGAATCGGTCCCATGCTTCATAAAATGATTCGTCAAATCTTTGCTGAAATTATAAAGCTGGGGGGAGATAGTGGAGGAGGGGGAAATGTCTTACCCAAGGGGTTATAGAGGTTACAGGGTAAAGAAGGGGTGAGACACACCGTTGAGTTTATTCTGGGTTTTTGTTTCGGGCGGGAAAAAAATGATTTTGTTCAGTTGGCAGCCTTGGCCCCTCATCTCATATATCTTTATTGCAATTTTCGTCCCTTCATAATACAACTTTAGGAGCTTGGTAGAACTGGCCCTTAAAGTTATATTGCACCCAATTTGCATTCTCAGCCCTTGTCTTTTTATTTTTGTAATACAACTTGAGGTTTGGCAATTTTAGTCCCTCAAGTTGTATTTCCTCCACTTGGCTATCTTTGACTTTGAACTGACTTTGGCCTTGATTTGACTTTGTCTTTTCCATCATGTGCTTGGTTTGGTCGTTTTTACTTTCTTCTTGTCCTTTTTTGAATATCCGTTTCTTGCACAATACAAATGCAAAACATACAAATACAATGTATTTTAGGTACGTTTTTAGTCATTTAAGTCCGTTTTTGATGGAAAATGGTATGTGTAATTAAACACATACCAGTGGGTGTAGTAGGAGATGCCCAATTCTTAACTGCATCAATATTGGCGGGGTCAACATGAAGTCCTTGACTATCAATTAAGTGTCCAAGAAATTGTACGATACTGATCCAGAAATCACACTTGGAGAACTTGGCATATAATTTCTCTTTTATGAGTAATTCCAAGATTATTCTCAAATGATTTGCATGTTCTTCTTTGTTGCGAGAGTAGATGAGAATATCATCAATGAACACTATCACAAATTATCCAAGTATGGTTTGCATACACGGTTCATGAGATCCATGAATACAGCAGGTGCGTTAGTTAAACCAAATGGCATCACTTGAAATTCATAGTGTCCATACCTTATTCTGAAAGCAGTTTTGGGAATATCTTCATTTCTTACTCTCAGTTGATGATAACCTGATCTTAAGTCAATTTTTGAGTAAACACTCGAACTTTGAAGTTGGTCGAATAAATCATCGATCTTGGGTAATGGATAACGATTCTTTATAGTAAGTTTATTCAACTCTCGGTAATCGATACACATTCTGAAAGATTCGTCTTTCTTTTAACAATAAGACAGTGCTCCCAGGCAAGTTACTTTGGTCGGATAATACCTCTGTTCTGCCAATTCTTAAAGTTGGTTCGATCGTTCCTGCATTTCTGAAGGACTATCGTATAGGTGCTCGGGCTACAGGTGCCGCTCTTTGGAATTTAGATCGATTTGTGAATTCTACTTGTGTGATAAGGAGGAAGGCTACGGTAGATCTTCTAGGAAAACTTCTAGGGAATTCTCTGGCTACTGGGATTTCTTTCTAGTCTTTTCTCGTCTGATTTCTTCTCCATTACTTGAATCATGAAAACTTGACAACCTCAAGATATATACCTTTTGATTTTTATACTGGATATGAGACTTATCGGGTTTTACTTTGATCACCTAGGTATGATTAAGTTTCACCGTAATTGACGTGGACGATTTCTCGTCACAAAATAATTCTAGCATGATACTTGATAAACCGATCCATACCAATGCGTCGTCTGAAAACTACCCGGTGTATGACATAAGATCAAATTTGAAAGGTTGATTACAAAATTAGAGTGCAACCCCTAGATAATGTATTAGGGCCTACTAAGTTTCATTGGCCATTTCAATCTCGTAAGTGGTATACTAGATGTAATTGGTGGGATATTAAGCATAAGCAAGAGTTATGATACAAAACTTTTATCTGATACGGAATCGTATAATACTCTAGCTAGATGTTGGTTTAGAAGGAACGTACCCGTGACTACGTTCGGGTCTCGGTGAGCATTCTTGTCCCTCAGCAAGTATGCTCTTTCGTGGGCATTGTTGTTTGCCTTTGAGCACTGATACTGGTTGTTGATTGCTTCCAGTGGCTAGTCCTTTGTTTCTGCAGTTTCTCATTAGATGACCCACCCTATTGCAAGTCTGACACTTGACGGTGCAAGGTCCTGTGTGATGCAGAGTGCATTTCTTACACAAAGGACGGTTTCCAGTAAACCCATTGTTTTCAGTTGGAGTGACAACATAAGACATGAAGGTTTCCTATCTCCTATTCTGTTATTGGCGGTAATCACTGTTGCGGTTGCTATGGTTGTTTTGATAGTTGTTGATGCGATTATTGGGGTAGTTGTTGTTGTTAGTGGTGTTCCTTCTATCATCAAACTTTCATTTGTGATCATTGATTCCATGCATAGAATTGTGCTTTGTTACCTGATCCATCAACCTCTGAGTTATGGTAATGGCTTCCTCCAAAGTTTGAGGCTTAGAGGCGGTAACATTTTCTTTAATACTTCTGGGTAATCCTCCGATGAAAACTTCCATGAGTTTCTTGGTGTTTGGTACCATGTTTGGGCATAAGACTGCTAATTCCTAGAATCTTCTAACGTAAGTTTTAAGATCACTTCCTTTTACAGTCAGATTGTAAAATTCGTCTTCTATTTTCCTGACTTCAGTTCGAGGACAATACTCATTTGTTAAGAGCCTTTTCAACTCAGTCTAGGTGATCTTGTTAGCTTGTTCTATTCCAATAGGTTGGGCATATGCACTCCACCAGGATAAGGCGTCATCAGTCAGGGTACCAGTGACAAATGTTACTTTGTTTTCCTCGGCATAATTGCTATGAGAAAATACTAATTCAGTCCGTTCAAACCAGCGAATGAGGCCAACTACTCCTTCCGTACCATTGAAGTAGAAAGGTTGACAGCTTATGAACTCTTTATAGTTTCCCTTTCTTGCTACAGGAGTTCTAGTAGGTCCGGTGTTCCTATTGGGATTGTTAGCATTTGCCATAGTTGAAGCTTATGCTTCCAGAGCTGCGACAACACTGTCAGCAACTAGTTTCCTGATGGCAGCCTGAGTCATGGTTGGTGCTTCAGATGTTGACGTCCTTTTAGGAGGCATTCTATCAACATAAGACAACACGTAATAAGAATGATATCACAAGTTTTTCTTTAAAATGCAATTGTTATTTTTGAACTTTAAGTATTTTTAACAATAGTGATATTGAAATCATAGATACTTATTTGATATGAATTCTAACAAGCATCTAACTTATTAGTTTATTTTCTAAGGGTCACGGTAAGATTCCTAATGATGAAGACGGAGATGTAATATAGGACATAGGATGAATATGAAACAATGAAGTGCAACGAGATCACCATTATATTATATCATGAACAACTTGCCTTTGAACTGTACATAGTCAAAATTTGACAAGTGTTGTTATTTATACCACACATCTCATGGCTAGGGTTCTAAATAAATGCTATAACTAGTATCATATTATAGTTTATTTTTTTTTTCCGATGGTCCTTACGTGGCTGTTCTTGTGTGTTCATAGATTGCATTCCGGAAGGTCTTTCCTTATTTGCTTGCGTGAATCGAACCTGGATAATCTTCGATGATTTATTCTAGATTAGCAATCCTGAAGCGAGCCAGGGCAATATTGCTGTTATTTCCCATTTGCTTTCTTTGAAGTTTAGCAATTTGAGTACGAGCCTCTTGGAGTTCAGTTTCTAGATTGTCAAAATCTTGTTGTATGATCACCCGATCCTTTCCAAGACCTTCTATTTTGTCTTCTATGTGCTCAATGCGGTCAAGAGAGAGCTCATCTAGGTGATTTAAAATTTCCTCAATTTGTTCCTCGTGACGTTCCAAACTTATCTTACGAGAGCTTTCTCCCATCTCAAATACTTGAGGTAGGGCAGAAGTAGAGGAGGATGATCGGTCACGACCTCATTTCTAAGGTGGCAATAATTCCTCAAGAAGAAAGAATTCTTGAGGATTAAACATTGGTAATAGCATTGGAGATGGAGACACAATAGTTGGTTGTGGAATAGGTGATTCTTTAGCATAATATGCTTGCATGACCTTCATATAGGGGTCATCATGAAAAAGTAAAAGAGTTGGTGAAGCTATTGGAACTAAACCAAATGAGTTATTTGAAGAGCTAGAATAAGTATTTCCCTCTAAAGCTGGGGAATAGTCCGGGGAAGCTGGGATATAGTCTGGAAAGTTAGAGGAAAAACTAATTAAAGACCGAAGCTCCATCGTAGAGTGACCGAGCTTCCTTGTTCGACTCAATAAATTGAGGCTAACAATAATATAATAGTAGTGTATTATCTGCCATGAAAATTTCTTACACATACTATTCTGGAAACAGCAGTAGCACGAATGACTTTTTGGATGGAAAAAGTAGTTATAGTTTAGGTTTTACCCTTGTTCTCTATAACCATAAGCTCTGATACCAATCTGTGACACCCCCATTTTTAACATATAGCAGCGGAAGCTAATATGGGGTATTACTTCATGAATCAACAGCCATAATCATAAAAACGACTCATAAAGAGACGTTTTGGAAAATTTAGTTATCATTTATTTATTCATCAGAGTTTTTACAAAAAGAGGTCCCAAAATCTAAAAACATAAAGTTTGAATGATAACAATTTAGCCATCTTCAAGTCCGTGCCACTTCGTGCCATAGGTTGCTCAATTACCTGAGATAAATATGCTAAAAGGGTCAATATAAAGGTTGAGTGAAATTCATAGGTTTATGATAAATAGTTGAATACAAGTCATCATAGACAGTGGGTTACGTTGTTATACACCCATAAATAGTAATAATTGCAATTGCATTTACTTTTATCATAGTAATAATCAAATACAAGTTGTCATAAGTGGTAATAATTGCAACACATATAATTAACATGAAAAACAGTATTATTGCCCTAAGCTCATGATATCAATACGTTAACATAGAAATCACCGTAGCGACATTGGTTGAGGAACAAATGTCCCCGTGGAAAGGTAACTTGCCAAGGTTACCCATTAAGTCAAATATAATGCGTTTGGCTACCCTATGAACGGGTATACCAACGGGAGTCGTCACCCCCAATAGATCTATCCACAATATTTGCGTTTACTAGCAAGTAATTAATGGTTCATGATATAGAAATAGTGGCACTGGAAGGTTCTTAGGCAATAATATATCTGGATAGCATACAGTTGGAAAAACACTTGCATTCATGGTTTAAGCATGTAAACCCCTCGCGGGTTTATAAAACATTCAAAAGATTAAAATGCGAATCTATGAACTCACCTTAACAAGGAAATCTTATTGATGGCAAAAGTATATGAAATGAAAGTAACGGCCTCGTCACGTAAACTCAGGGTAATATGTTAAGTCTTAGTGTGATTGTTTATGTTTTCAAAACTTTATAAAGTTTAACATACATCTTACTTTGATTTATTAATTTATAGAAATATTGTATCACTATTTGGGCTATCATAATTCAGAGGTCATGCAGTAAACGTTTGAGGAGCCAAGATACTTTAAATCGTAAATCCAACAAACTCATCAAAACGTATACCCAAATGAAACCCCTCACTTAATTTACCGGGGTTAAGTCCCCTTTACCAAAAAAAAAATGAAACCCCTCACATGAAACTCCTTAGTAACGTGATACGTTATAGATTAAATGATAAGATTTTATCATTTTAGGTTTCTTCAAAAGCTAGTGGATGATAAATTAGGTTATATTTATAACATAATTGTTTTATAACGTTTCGATCGATGAATGATAATGACAAATGTGTCGGGCTTTAATAAAATCGAGTCTTATAAAATATATTTTTATAATTAATATAAAAATATTATATTTTATACCTTTAAGAATGTAAAATGGCAATATACACCCTTGGTTTATATATATTTACAAAGTTAATCCTTTTAATATAACTTTTAAAATCTTTAAAGATTTAACTTTCAAGTATGACAAAATAACCCCTAAAGTTTAACTTTAGGATAGTTTCATTTTCAGCCCCTCTAGTTATAAGTTTTAAGAATTTACAATATATATCCCTTTGCATGAAATGTTTTGCGTAACAAGTCCAAAAACCATAATATTGATATTTTTTAATATAGAAAGTAATTTACAGGTCACAGCTTATTATAATAAGCTAAAATAAGTTAGAGTAAATAAGTTTTACGAGCTTAAAGCTTATGAAAAGAGCTTGTGAGCTTAAAAATCCAAAACGGGTTCGTTTGGTTTAGGAAAACCAAAACGCATGGGTTTGTGGTTCAAAGCTTAAACAAGTGACTTACACATGATCTAATAAAGCTAATGAAAGATCTAAAATGAAGTAAAAGCTTATAGAATAAGGTGAGGACTTACAAACTTGTAGATGGGTCGAAAAAGAGGGTTTTTGGTTTGAATGACTTAAAGACGAGTTCTAAGGCTTCTTCTTCTTAATCTTTGGCTTCTAATCTGATCTAAGGACTTCAGTTCTCTTCTAGGACATGGTTAGAACATGATTTGAGTATGTGTTGAGTCTTTTAGATGAATTGAAAGAGTATGTATGTATGCGTATATATATAGGGCTAGGGAAACTTAAAGGCCAAGTTTAGGTAAAGTAATGGCCAAGTTACTTGAAGTGGTGGCCAAGGTGGATGGATTGGGGACCAAGAAAGGCTAGTATGGTGAGTATGAAGAGCTAGGATGAGGTGTAAGGGTGTGAAAGGGGTTTGGTTATTAAGGAGTGACAATGAGGTGTTTTTGCTTGATGAGCAAGTGTGTGACTAAGGTATGTGGGTGCTAGGTTGATGACAAGGTGCTGAAGGTGGTGGTGAGGTCATGGTGCTTGACGTGCTTGAGGTGCTAGCTTGCTTAGAATTAGGTTTAGAAGTAGTTTAGGGGTGGCTAGTTCATGGCTATTTTTGGACAGCCAACATCAGTCCTGGTAAAATGGTTGTCATTTACAAACCGTAATTCCGATTAAGCTCAAACCAGTGAGCATGGTTAGATATTTGAGTACTCTGCAACTTTTAGTTTTACATATTTAGGGGTCACTATACAAAAATTTAGAGATAATAGCCATTTACTACAGGTGTGTGCAGAATCTGTGCACTTTTGCCATTTCAGCTATAACTAATTCATCCGACATCGAATCGGGTTGAGTCAACCGGCAAAATGATCACAAGACATAGGGCTACAACCTAGTGCTTTTACATAATACCCAAAGCCTATTGATGTTTTCCAGATCCTATATTTTATCAACGGATTAGATTTCTAAAAACTATGAACTAATTTAAGGGTGTAACGGGTTTGCTAGGGTTTTCGGGTTTAGGATTAGGGTTTAGGTTTTAGGGTTAGTGTAGGAGCTGAGATTAGAGAGGGAAAAGTATTTAAATATTGTGTATTGAGTGCTTTTAATTAGTGCTAAAGAGGTGGTATGAAATCCTTAAGATTTTGGAAGGAAATAAGCTAGTTTGAATTCTATGCTTTATTGGCTTGTACATTGATCTCAAATGTGTTGTACTTTGTTTTTAGGAGGGAAAATGTGATTTAAATATTATGAATTAATCACTTGTACATATGCTTGAAGGATTGTACATTCATTTTGTATGTAAACATTACATGAAGTTAGGGTTTTGATATAAACGTTAACGTATAATGCTTGTTTTGAAATAATGTTGTAAATGGTACGTTAAACGGATAACGTATTTGGTAAAAATGATATTAAAACATAGATTTGACATATTAGGACGTTTACTTGATATAGACGTAGATATAGTTGGCATTGGTAGGTTGTGTGGGCTTGTTTAGTTTGCTATGTAAGTTATGTTACATAATTGGAATGAATAAAGCAAAAACATTTCCTGTGAAAAAGTAGTATTTAATATAATATAAGTGGAAATTACAGTGATGAAAATTGTGGGTTATTACAGATAACATCTACCAAATATTGATATACTACGTCTACCTGATGATACTTGATTATATCTATGATTTCTTAATGGTTGTTCCTATGCCTTAGGGTTGTGGCTGCTTTCCATAAAGCAGAAAATGATTTTTAGATTATAAGTATTTGTGAGTGCATTTTCTATAATGTATACAAAAGGAGTTGTAATACGATTATTAGTTGCAGCTCCCTATAAGTAGTTGATTCAAAGAGCAATCGTAAAATAAACTTTTTACAATTATTTCTATAAATACCATAACCGCCGAAAAAGGTTTCACTATATATAGAAATTGTAAAATAAACTTTTTGTTGGTTTGGTTTTATTGCATATAGAACTACTATCAGTTTGGCTATATATTTTTTACTTGTTTTTCTCAGGTTCATTGGCAAGAAACTATTAAGGGATATGTTACAAGCATAATAACTACACATAAAGTACTTATAGTCTATGATCCATAACATGTGAGTACTTTATTATTTCTATAATTCAATATCAATATACTTGCGATCAGCTTTTGTTTTTTATTGGTCTCTTGCACCAGCCCAAGGTTATGAACATGTAAAAACTAGAAAAGGTTATACCAAAATGGAAATGGTTTTATCATAGGTTAGTATTTTATATGTCACACCCCTAAATTATGACGCATTAGAATAGGTAATTGAGAGCGTGACGTTATGATTACACATCACACAAGGTACAAAGGAACGACCACTATATGGACGTTTTGTAAAATAACACACCATTTCATTAATTTTAATTAACAAAGTCGATACAATAGTCTAATAGAATTTAAGACAATGCGGAAGCGTAAAATGTTTTTAAAGACAACAAATTGATAGATAAAATCTTGAAAGATGAAGTCAGTGCATGAGGATGCCACATAATGCATCAAAGAGTTCCAAAGTTAAGCACCTGAGAAAAACATGCTTAACAGTCAACATAAAGTTAGGATAGGTTTAGTTAATGTAAAAGTAAGGACCACAAGATTTGTAAATATTTGAATATTGTGACACATACAATATCACCAAAAGACATTTATGATTATACTAAACTCATGACACCGAAGCTGATGTTGTGTAGCAGTTAATTGCCAAGTAAAGTTTGCCAAGTAGGTATCTAACTCAAATTACATAGAAATCCGACATGTTATACGTCCGTTTGATTGGTACTAAGGGTGTACCCGATACAGGTGAGAATCACCAAACCCAGACGGGGATTATCAGTCCCAATTGATCTATTAATAGCACTCACGCTTACTCATAGTAATTAGCGGTTCATGATAGTGGCAGTTGTAAGCTAAAGGTACTTAGGCATATCTGTAAATAGTTAAGTAAAGTACTTGTGTCCAACGTTAAAAGAAAGTAATGTTTCTCACCCCAATATTTATAAAGCATTCGAAAATGAGTAAAATGTGAAGCTATGAACTCACCTTAAGTAATAGAAGAGATTCGGGAATAACTCGACTAGATAATAATACACGCCGGTACTGGATCACGACCTAATAAATAACGGCTCGATTTAGTATGAGGTTGTATGAGATGAATGATGTGAATGTATTTTATAAATATTGTATCGCCAATGTACATTTGTGTATTAGTTTTATAAGTTAAAATAAGTTTTAAGCCAAAGTTTTCTATTTAATTTTAAACTTATATATTTTACCAAAACTCTCAAGTGTCCTACTTCATAAATTCATATCTCGCTCGATTCTTTCTATTTTAGAAAACTTTTGACTCGTATGCAAAGTACTTAGACCATACTACAATATTCCATAAGGACTCTAAGCCTCATTCAGACTCTAAAACGCTCAAAAATGACTTTACAATTGGCCAATTAGCACTAAACTAAGTAAAAATGGATGCTGAAGTTTTATTAATAACGCGTATTTCCAGTCAACTTTGAAAGGCTATAACTTTTTTCGTTACAAGGTTTTACAAAACGTGCTTGTACAATCTAGAAAGATGAGCACGAAGGCTACAAGTTTTCTGTTTTGAACTTTTAAAGATCCGGATTCTAAAATGGTTGAAACCAGCTCGAACACCCGACCTCAGAAATGTTAAGTGCAGTTTTTCAGATTTTGCAAAATTTAACGTAATATACAAATGAACATAACTTCTTCGTTATAAGTCCGATTTTAGTGACTCAAGCGGCCACGTTTAGCTTATAAGGTCTAGTTTCTAAAATAATGGCTAGATATTGCAAAACTTAACTTTTCGTTGTCCGAAACGCGCTTATAGGACAACCCTCTATAAACTACGCTAAATACCACTTTTCCAACACCTTCGCCAACAAAATCAACATCGTCTACCTAAAACTCATCCCTTTCATCGATTTACAACATTAACCTAACTAGTGACATAACTACTTCATAACAACCACTCTTATACTACAACTAAAATTCAAGATATACTCGAATAAGTTATCCAAAAACTCTTTACGCACTTTTATAAGAAAAATGAGTTACACAAACATGGTGATGCTTTTTTGTGTTGGTGTTTACGTATATGTGACGTGTATATATACATGTATACACGATTTCTAAATCTTTTTCTTGCTAAATTTGTGGAAAACTAGAATGGGGGTTGAATAGTTTACCGCTTTTTAAATTAATGTTATGTTTGTTTATAAAAACTTAGATTCGATTTTATGTGAATTCACAATATACACAATATGAACAATTTAACTAATCAAGTAAGTAATGACAAGATATAATATAAATATGCAAGATAAGAGATAAGAGATGGAAAGATCAAACCACAACACAAGGATTTATAGTGGTTCGGTAATGAAGCACCTTTTCGCCCTACTCCACTCTCCGAGCACCAAACTCGAGAGTTTTCTTCACTATGTCAACAAGCTCCCTTTAGGCGAAGAAAACCGTACACAACTTAGCTTACATCAATTTCTGACACTAAGCGAAATGTCGAGTTCTAATCCTAGCTAGAACCAATCTATCACAACAAAACACACCACTTCACAACAATTCACAACTTGGCTTCACCACACTACTTCTTCTTCACTACACTACTATTATTCACTTCACAACTTCTCTACCCTTCACAACCTTTCTATACTTTTCTTCACAACCTTACTTTAACTAAATACTACCTTGATCACACCAATCAAACACTACCTACTAAGATCAACCTGATCTATCTATACTTACAATGATCACCACAATCTACTTAGTATACACAACTACGATACACACCTTCACAATATACATAAATGATTTACAAGATATGATACAATTACAACAAGGTTGTAAGGACACACACTAAGTTATAATACTTCTTCACTTGATTATAGGAAGTATTCTTCTCTTGCACTTAAGGATCAAAACTTGGATCACTTGGAAACAAGGCTTTATGATTAAATGATCAAAAGAAAGAAAGGAACATATAAATTGATTTAGAACAGAAAGAAAGTGTGTGCAAAGGGTGAGAAAAACAGTGGGGAATGGTCCAGTATTTATAGGCCAGCTGAGCTGGCTTTTTGTTTGGGCGATCCCCTTAAATAGGAGTCGGTCCCCTTAATTATTAAAGGGACATCCCTTAATAATTAAGGGGGACGCCCAGGCCAGACGCTCCTTTTTTGTCTTTTCTGAGGGAGGTGTTTTCTAGAACATTTCTAGCCGTTTTTGGGTATAAAATTTGAATTCAAAATATTTATTTGAATAAAACATTTCTTTTAAATCCAAAAATGTTTTGTAAAAGTTATAAAAATGTTTGTGACATTTTTATAAAAAATGTAAGGTTATTTCTTTGATCATAAAATGCATTAAGCATATGTTTATTCATACCTTTAAGTGATTAAATTTTCAAAATAATAATTTACTACTAATTACATGTTTACAAATAATTTTTCATTGTTTTTTTTACATTTTGTGATTATCAAAACGTAGAGAGATCGAAAAATATTAATAACGTTTTTAGGCATTATTTCTATCAACCATCTCTCCATTTTTTATGATTACAAAATCTAAACTCATTAAATGTAAAATTGTTTTTAAACAAGTATTTAGTGAGTTTTATTTTCATTTCTCCTCCTTTTTGTAGAATCAAAAAGGCTTCGTCGATGAATATGTGAAAAGTCGACGAGATGAACGCTCCCCCTTGATGTGTATTCCCCCTCGTTTAAGGGCACTAAGGAATCGAGCTATTAATAACTTTGCTACAAAACAAGTTAGAGGAACAAAACAACCATTTCTAACATGTAGCAAATAGGAAAAAAAATATTTAAACATGTTGATAATGCTTAACAAGTGTCAAGTTATTTGTGTAAACTAACAATCACAAATATATATCAACATATTGATAATGCTTAACAAGTGTCATGTTTAGTTTGGTAAAAGTGATGGTGGTGGTGGTGAATTGGGTGGTGGAGGTTGCGAGAG
>BQNB010013225.1:0-77615 GCA_026074375.1 Tanacetum coccineum | reverse complement strand
TCTACACATCAAATTAACTTTTGAAACTTTATATGGTGCATCTAGATGAATAGAAATGCATCTAATGAAAGTCGTTGCATCTTAAATATGTAGTTTTATTCACTTCTCGCCACTTCTTATTTTAATTTACTTCTCACTGGATCCCTACTCTATGTATATATATATATATATATATATATATATATATATATATGTAAATATATAATAAGTATTCCCAAAATATCAATTAATAAGAGAGAGTAAGTATTCCGTAAGTCTCTTAAAAAGATTACTTTTATCCAAAGTAAAACCTAAAACCCTTCCTGAGTCGTTTCCCGACGAGGCATGAATTGAGAATCGAGGTTAAGTTCGTGATCGCGTGATTGAATGATTAATATTTGATTTGGATTATATTTCTACAAATAATACGCAAAATTAAATAAAAGCAAGCCTAAAATGAAAGCAATTAAAGTTATAACACGAAAAACGATAACGTGATCAAAACTCGAGCTTTAAAAACCTAAATCCAAAATTTTTAACACTAAAAAATGCAAAATTAATTTTTAACAGTCCAAAATGATTCAAAATAATTTTAGAAAAAAGAATTATATTTTTTTTATTTTTATTTAATTTATTATGAATTAAAAACAGTTTTATCCTAATTAAAATTTTAAAAATAGTAAACTAATTATTAAAAATCTAAAAAAATCAAGAAAAGTACTTTTACCTATGCTAATCCTAGGA
Organism: Tanacetum coccineum; assembly: GCA_026074375.1. NCBI lineage: Eukaryota > Viridiplantae > Streptophyta > Magnoliopsida > Asterales > Asteraceae > Tanacetum > Tanacetum coccineum. The sequence goes on along the minus strand of BQNB010013225.1, from coordinate 76,892 downwards.
AAAACAAAATGGGCCAGACAGCTTATTGGAATAAGCTGTAAATAAGCAAATAAAGCTGTTAAGCTTAAACTGCCAAAAAGGGGTTACGTATTAAATGTTGCAATCATATAAACGAAAAAGACCCATGAGCAGTTGGTGAGTGCGTGGTGTGTTAAGGTGTATGCTATGAGAAAGGGGGAGGTCACAAGTTCGAACCCTATGGCTTCCCTTTTTAATTATTTTTTATTTTTCTTTTTAAAACAACTAAACTTAAGACCTAAATAAGCAACTTTAAAAAAGGTACTTTTGCTAAAACTCAAAAATAAGCTGGAAATAAGCAAATTTACACTGACAGACTTGGTTTTTTTAACTAAGTGACAATTGCTAAAACTGTTTGGCTTTTTAGACATAATAAGCAACAAGGAAAACAAATAAGCATCAAACAGAGTTTAACACACCTAATAAGCAAGAGCAGACCAAAATGAGCACAATTGAACAAACAATAAGCTCAGAAAAGCAAATAAGCAAACTGAGTGGCTCAATGGTAAATAATGACAGATTACTAAGCTACTTTCTAAGCTGATTTTAAGGGGCTTAATCTAAAAGCTAATGGCTGAAAAGTGAAAACATATAATGCTAGTACTACTGAGAATAAGAAAAAGCAAAATCTAAGCATTTTGAAAAACATTTAAGCTAATATAAAAGCATTTGAAAAGGGATGTTAAGCTAGATTTTTGATTTTTTTGAATTTGGTAAAAACTAAATAAGCTACTTGCAGCCTACATTTTTAGCTAGTAAATGAGCTTATAAAACTAACATAAGCTCAAACATATCTAACCTATACTCTAATGAACTTGTGCAAGAAAAATCATAAGCTAAAACACACTTAAGCTTATCTAAATTTGACAATAAAATAAAGGCTTTGAGACTTTTAAAACTTGCATACTACCTGAACTACAAACTGAACTTAACAGATTTTTGGCAAACTTAAGACAACAAATGCAAACCTATACTGCTTTATTCTAATGCATTTTAAGACTTACATGAAGCATAAAAAAGATAACTAAAGTGCATTTTATAAAATCTAAGCTATAAGCAGTTTTAAATGAGCAAAAACATCACAGTTTTAAACCATTTATGCAAAAGACCATGAAAATGAGTTTGACTTTAAAAACTTATAAAAGCTGTTACTAAGACCTATTTTAAGCAAATCAAATTTGGTTTAAGAGCCAAAAGGCTAACTAGCAGCACTAACATCAGTTAGTGCTGCTATGCCAAACACTCCTTTAGATTTTGAAAAACTTATTTAAAGCTAACAAAACAGATTTTAAAGAGTGAAAAGTTAAAACCAGATAAGCATAAGCCTATTTAAGGACATTTAAGCACTTTCTCAAAACTATTAAGCATTCAACAAGTAGCAATCTCAATAAGCAGTTTAAGCTAAATCCAAACATATTATAGAGAAGTCTAAGACTAATGACATAAAAACAATAAGCAATCTATATAAAGCAATAATAAGCAATATAAAATAGAAATAAGCAACAATAAGCAAGATTAAGCAGATTAATAAGCAGTAGAATAAGCTAAACCAGAAAATTGAGCTATAAAAGGAAATTTTTAACTTACTTTGGTCCCTTGCACAAAATAGGGAATAAACATGCTCTTAGAGCTATTCAACAAGCTCCAGCTTGTTTAAAAACAAGCTGGTAAACCCATAAGCCCTTCTAAGTTAGGCTTATCATCCAAAAGCTAAAAACCAGAAACTTGCTTAATGAAACAGTAAAAACTCACAAAAGCTATTGGATAAGCTTATATGAGTATAACAGTTTCTATAAGCTTATAAGAGCTTATAGAAATGACTTGTGAACAAAAATAAGCTTGAATGCATAAAACTTTAAAAGAGACAGATTTGTAAAAACTTAAAAACTGAAATTTGCATTAATTCATTAAAAGGTTACAAGACTTTTGAAAGTAAAAGACAATAAGTAAAATAAGCTGAAAATAAGCTACAAATAAATTTTACACTACTCCTATACTACATTACACTAGATACCCTTTTACACTGAAAATCCTAATCTATTTATATAGAAGAGCTTGCACAGAGGTGTGCTTCTTGTGCTTCTTGTGTGAGGAGGAATGAACCCTTTATCCTGGCCCTTCAATTGTCTTGTTCTCCAAGTTCTTGAATCACAACCCTTGATTAATTTTGACCAATAAAACCCCATGGGATTGCCATGGTGGAGTTGTCCTCTTCTAGGGTTGGGTTTTGAGTGGGGTTGAGTTGTGAGAGTGATGGGTTTGTCGTGGTGCAGGGATTTTGGGAGGGGAAAGGGGAATAGTGAAGTTTGGCGGGTAAACGGTTTTATACAGTTGAGCAGGGTAAAAGGGATAACGGGGTTAGGGGTTTGTTAGGTTTAGGGACTAGGGGTGTAAAGGGTTTAGGATTGGCAGTGTTAGTCCTTTAGGACTAACAGTGAAAAGGGGTAAAGGTGGCTTATTTTGGTTTTGGGCCAGATTTAAAATAAATGGATTTGGGCTTTTTATAAAGGCTTAAAAGCTTAAAGCTTATAATTGATGATTAATGGGCTGACTCGGCCCATTAACTTGGGTGCGGGTTGGTCCATTTAAGATGCACACGTCTTTGGCTTTGACTTTTCACGCTCTTTCCATTCCCGTGCTTGGTTTTGTCGGTTTTGGCTTTGTTTTTGTCCTTTAGTGAATATCCGTTACCTGCACAATCATAAATCACAAAACACACAAATACAATGCATTTTTGATATATTTTGGTCATTTTAGGCTCGTTTTTATAGGTAAAAGGTATGTGTAATTAAGCACATACCAAAATCCCCCATACTAAACTATTGTCGTGTCCTCACGCAATGCCATAAGTAAACACTTTAGAAAACCAAGAATCTCAATCCCCCTCGACTAATTACCTCGAAAAGTAGCTAAGTGTTCATCAAAGGGAATTAAAGAATCATTAGTTTTGAAAAGCCCCGTTTTGACCATTTTTAAATATTTACACTTATTACCACACATATTTTTGTATTTTTCCTTTTTCTCATTTTTTTATACTTTTCTTTTTGACCAACTAGAATGTCTAGACTTTCGTTATTTTCATAACCATTAGGGTCATAGAACAAGAAGCACTTCAATCCTAAAATGCCCAAAAAGATAAATTCATCGTCCTCGATTTTTCACTTGTCCCAAACCAAGCTTAAAAATGAAATCACCGTTAAATATAAGTTAAGATGCTAACACTACTCATACTTGTAACTTGTGAAACTTTTCACTCCCAACAATTATTATATCTTAGGTGAATGTGCTTATTTCGAATTTCAACCATGGATCAACCTTTTTAAGAAAATTGTAATATTTCTATGCTTCACGTTCCACCCAAGAATTATGATTTTAAAGGCGAGATCATTCAATGTAGCGACTTTCTTCTCGCCACATCCCAGCCGAGACTGGCTTGGGTGACCAGGCTTTTGACACCCCACAGAGAATAGTATCGGAACTCACGGACCTTCGGTTTTAAAAACTCTTAGGCTTCCCGTTAAATAAACAATTCATTTAGAAAAATCACAACTTAAAATGAAATAGTCTTAGTTCAAAAGCATATTTAAATTTAAGAAAAAGAGATTTTCCCTATATTTATTAAATCACATATATTACACTTAATACATCCTTTAAATGAAGGAAATCCTCGACCTTTTTGAAGGCTGCAACATCGGTTGTGAGCCAGCAAGATGGAGCAAACTTTTATCAGTCTCGGATAATTACTATGTGCCTTATTTAGAAGACTGCAACATCGGTTGTGAGCCGGCAAGATGCAGTAAACTTTTATCAGCCCACAGTTTTTATTATTATTATTATTACCTCATCATTTTTTTTAATTTTTATTACCACGATATAGAGAAAATTTCTTTTTAGAAAATTTAAGTATAAATTTGAACTAAGACTAAATAAATTTTCGAAAATTTAAATAGAAAATTATTGACTACATTAAAAAGGCTTCAAAAATCATTGATTTAAGTTTAATTTTCGAACATAGCACTTATTATTAGTCAGGTACAAACTTACACTTATGAGCTCTTTAAGATTCCAGATCTAATCCTTGCTTAGCATCTAACTCATAATTAACTCTATCATTTCTCGTTCTTCGCAAATTTAAAATCTTTAATAAAAAGATCCGCGAATGCTTAGTCAAGTTTATAACGATTAAGGGACAAAGCTAAGAGCTCAACACGCTCGATCGAGTCAAAATTTATTCTTATTCTACCCAGCCGGAAAGTCAAACATTGTGATAAAACACTTATTTTATTTTTAAAAATTTTAAAATTTAAATTTTTTTTTGGTATATTGATGGTAAAAACGGGATTACGTGAAAACAACGGCTGCAGGCACAATCAAATCGATAGATCCCCCCTCATACTAGAACTGAACATTGTCCTCAATGTTTTAAGAAGGGTCTCTACGTAAATCTAAGGCCGTTTATTAAGTATGCACAAAGATAAACGTTAGTCGATAAGATTTAGGATATTGGATTCCCATAGATGCTAAGGATTGAAGCTTGAGTGAACGAAGGACAAAACCACGAGTACGAGAGGCTTCATAATCCGGGGCAATCCTAGACAATAAAACAAAAACCACAAAACACGAGAAAGGAAGAGGCGAGCCTCCTCACAACACACTTATTCATTACTACTATTATAATTATATTAGGATAAGCATGGGTTGCCACTAGACGTGCGCAAACCGGTTAACCAGTTCGGTTCAGTTTCAGTCAAACAGGAACCTGTTTCGGTCAACGAACCAGTCGAAACCGGTTTGGGGAAAACCGGTTCTGGTTTGAAACCGGTTTAGGGTGCTGTTTTTGTCGAACCGGTCCCACCGGTTTGGAACCGGTTAACCACCCAAACCGGTTTTGACTGGTTTTTTTCGTGGTTTTGTACGCTATAAACGGAATAAACTTCAACTTTTATTTAATATAAAAACCCTAATACATCAGAAACGAAATACATTGGAAAGGAAATACAACACAATGCAAGGAAATTTAAAATACAACATCAACAACATAATGCAAGCGAATTAAAAATACAACATACTAATAAAAAAATTAGTAATCATCTTCGGCTTCGCTGTTCAGCATATAATCATACCGTGGTCCTCCCGAAGACATAGTGCCTTCACTGCTAGCATCTAGTGTAATTTCTTCATCGGATAGTGGAATGGCTTTATTTTGTTGCACCTCGTCATCAAAGACACCTTCTTCAAAGTCTAAGGGTGTTTCAAGAGGGCATTTGTCTTGTTTACGCTCTTTAGCGTCCAAGTGACTCACTTAAATATGCACATCTCTAAAGAACGCCAGGAGGAGTCCTGTTCTTCGGTTTGACAAACCCTTCCACGTGTTATGAAAATGCGGATTCAGAAGCTACTGAAGAAGCTTGTACACTTATTATATCCATGGCCATGCGGGATAGAACGGGAAACATTGTTTCCTTTTCTTTCCAAAAACCTAAGACATATAAAACCTTGCAAAACTCTTGTGGATGACGATGAGTGACAAATCCGAATTGACATATCGCTCATATCGCTAGACATTGTAGGATCAGTCCTTGCCTTTTTTTGTATGTGCTTTTAAACCGTTTAGCAAACGGCTATACTTATTTCCGCCACTCGCCTTCGATGAAGTAGCCCCACCACTTGTTTGAGATGATTGAGTTGGGTTACCATATTTTGCATAATAAAGATTATACAAACCTTCCAAAGATTTTTTAAAATAACTTTTTGACTTAGATGCAAAAGTATCGTCAAAAAACTCCAAATCTGTACTTATCGACTCGATAAGAAAGTCTACCCCGTTTACATTAAAACATGGATTTAAAGCGGCTGCACAAGTAATTATTGGTGGCATGTGTTGAAAATACTTTCTAAGTTTTTTCTTCATTGGTTTAAATCATTACATGACATAACCCCCCTCATGTTCATATTCGGCTTAAATACGTATATGAAGAAAATTATTGAAGTACCAATGGAGATGTTTGTTGGTAGTAAACCCCCGATAAAATTTCTGTGGCAGTGTTAAACACTTCAAGTAATTGGGTTAAGACTTGAATAAATTACAACACACACACACACACACCCAATTTTTAGTCGGGAAAATGATTTACAACCTAATATCTTATGGCCAAAACGTCATGAAAATACGCCAAAGTATTTTGTTGTTTCAAACCACTTAGGAACATATGATAAATGGAGTTCCATCGTGTTGGAACGTCCCAATTTGGTCGTAAACAAGGTTTCTCTGCATCTTTACAGATTTTAACATAGCGTTGTCGGGTTCTTGCACTTGATTTGAAAATATCTTTTAACATTGTCTTAAAAGACTCTCTTATTGCATGGCGGATGTGTTGTTGCTAGCATTATCCAATGTAATTAACATAACTTTATCTTCCAAGTTAAAATTGGTAAGGACTTTTGTCAACATTTTAAACAAGGCTCCACCCGTGTGAGGAGATGGAAACTCTTCGAATGAAATGACCCGCTTCATCATTTGCCAAGTACCGGGTTTAATCCAATGTGCAGTAACACACATGTAAGAACCGGGCACCCCATGAGGAGCGGACCATACATCCGTTGTTAGGTTGACACAAGCATTTATGTTACCAAAACTATCAATTATTTCTTGTTTTTTTTTTTTTTTTTAAACCGCCAACTCATAGTTTCATTTGCATTCTCGTTTGGAGAGTAAGGACTTACATGGTGTATTCTTGGTTGCATAGTGTTTGGAACACCCTCGTTGTTTGCTCGTGGTCAAAGTGGTTGAACGGTAATGCTCGTTGAATCACCAAACCCGCGAATTGTTCACGAAGATAATCTGGATCGTACCTGAAAACACTCCCATCTCGAGCCATAGACGTTTGCCCCGCTTCTGAATTCTGGTTCTTCTGTACCTTCTTTGCTTCACAATGCGGATGCTCTATTTGATTCCTCAATGTCGTATTGGAACCGACCGATAAGAAATGAAAGGCAATGCTTGAATTGAGCTTTTTGTGAGTTGGTCTGGTCATTATGCAAAGGTTGAAGGTCTTTCCAATTTTTGAGGGTTTTTTTGACTTGGTTGATATGATTTCACGAATTGTCGGTGCACTTGTTGAACCAACACCGGTGGTAGCTAAGGCAGATGCGGATTCACTTGTCATTGAAAGAAATTTGGTTTGCTTTGGAGAGTTTTTTTTGCTTAGGATTGTGATTTTTGAGTTGTGATTAACATTGAAACACAACCTTTCTATTTATAATGAGATAAAATAGCACAAAGACTGTGAAGATAAGTATGTAGGCGGACAAGATCCATAAAAATAAGCATGTGGGGGGACAAGATAAAAAAAATGCCATAAAGATAAGCATGTGAAGAAAAGCATGTAGGGGGACAAGATCTAAAAAAACGGCCATAAAGATAAGCATGGGTACAAGATAGAGATAAGCATTGGGTACAGTTACAAAATTACGTTCATCAAATAGAGTATGAGGGACATGGGAAGAAATGATGTATACTACCTTTTACCCAAAAACGTACTTATAAAACATAAAAACGCTCTTTTGAGGCCCGAAACTACCTCGAAAGGCCAAAAAGTGACACAGCTCACAACTTTCCTTGCCCGTTGGGTCATTTCTGAGTGACCATACGAATTTCAGCCAAATCCGCCACATAAATTTGTTGTCGCAAAATAAATTTTGTTGCCGCAAAATGAATTTGTTGCCGAAAAATAAATTTCTTGCCGCCGTAAGCTCGTTGACCGCATCTTATCGAAAACTCTCTTCACGGACCTCTCACAATAAAAAAAGCTAAAAATTAAAAAAAAACGGTTCGGCGTTGAAACCGCGTTTTTGGAAACGGTTTTTCAAAACAGGTTCTGAAAACCGGTTATACAAACCGGTGAAGCTCGAAACCCTAAACCGGTTCCCCAAACCGCCAGTTTGGCTCAAACGAAACGGTTTGGTTCTCGAACCGGGTTGACCAGTTCGTTTTGCTGGTTCTCTAAAACCGGTTTCGGTTTTTAAAACCGGTTTTTTTGTTCACCTCTAGTTTCCACCCACGAAGCACTTATTTTTGTTAACCGAGTCTTGAGCCTGACTCGATCCCCCATACTTGAGTTGGCCAAGAGATTGAAATGGAAAAAAAGGGGGGACATCCCAATGATAGGAATGTTTCCCTCCATTAAAGACATCATCGGGCTTTTAGAATGAAAATTCAGAAATGAGCCGGAAAGCTTTAATGGCCCGATGATGAGATAAGAGATGAGGAGATTTCTCCTCATTAGAAGCAAGAATACTAGAATTGAAAACTTTGTTCTCATTTTCGGATGAAAATGGAAGCAAAGTGTCAAACATTGGAGAAAGGGTGGGAAGGGTGGGTAAAACATTAGGCACATGAACATAAAGTTCTCTTGTCGAATTATCAGAAATATCATCCACCACTTTTGTAAAAACTCACGTATCGGGCTCAGCATCAAAGTAAATTCCATCATCATCCAGTGGTTTCGCAGGAGGACGAGGAGATGATGGATCATAATAACGATCAAATTGAAATGACTCATTTTCAGGCAATGAAAGGGAATCATTGTTAAGCAATTCTTCAAGAATATCTCCTTCTGAGTCATAGTCGTCATTCTCAATACCCGGTGGTATTGAGTCACCCGGAGCAAGAAAAATATCAATCTCCTCCATAAGAGAGTCACTACCCTCAACGGGGATAGGAGATGGAGAGAAAGACTCGATTACAGCATCAGAATTTTCAAAATTAAGTTCTTCCGGAGGTCGAGGAGATGAATTATCATACCACAATTTCTCAACAAGACGAATTTCTTCCTCAGGATCAAAGTCGGCTTCATCAAATAGTGCAGTAGCAATAAATGCAAGAATATTTACTTCCATAATCTCATTGGTTTTTTTATTTCACAATACAATAACTCGGGATTTAATCCCATAGAGATGATAAATCTTTCACCTGTCAATTCAATGAATGCATTACATATCGATGATATTGAATCGGATCAATATCATGAATAACAATATCTGAGTTATTAAATTAATTCGTCGTGGAGAATTAATAGTATATAACATATGAAGATCTTTTATCCATACCGAATCCAAGATAGGATTCCCAGACCAATAAAAAATGCCTTTATTTATCCTTTATTTCTGTTCTTTCTTTTGTATAACCTACCTTAGGTCTTCCTTGTAGAACCATCCAATGAAGTATAATCTAACCCGTCCGTTTCCATTAACTACAAAACCCCACCAACAAACAATACAAGCAAAGTGGAAAAAGACAGGAATTATGTTCTAAATTTTAGTGATCTTTTCTTTGGAGAAGACAAAACAAAGAAGTATGAGAAAGACGACCATGTCGCGGCAGGAAAAGATGAAATTTCTATCAACTTCACTATTTAGTTATTTTCATTTTGTTTAGGGTGGTGAGAGATCCTGAAAAAAAAAGGGGAAAACCCCTTCAACAATTCAATTATTCAGCTGTCCTTCATTTCACAGAGAATGGGGAGAGGCGAACTGATGTACTTATTGGATCCGTCTGGACTGACGGGGCTCGACCCATAACATCGCCTGACAGGGCGGTGCTTAGCCATATTGAACTACAAATCCCAGGGAAATAGACGAGATCTAGCAGAAAATTTAGATTCATTTTTTTGATTTCTCTTGTCTCTGTATCCAGTTTTTCTTAAGAACAAGAGGGTTTATTCCTTCTGATAGTTAGGTATTGGCGAAATTGTTGGGCGAGCTGGTTTTGAACCAGCGTAGACATTATTGCCAACGAATTTATGTCCGTTCCCCATTAACCACTCGGGCATCGACCATGCCTAATTCATTTTTTAGACGTTCCATAATCACTTCCTTTCGTCTCCCTAGTAGGACTTGGACAAATACATATATCACTTGTAAAAAATATAAGATTTGACAAAAATTAGGAAAGTCTCTTCTGGTAGGACTATAGAAGGACTGGAACAAATCGGATAATATAGTCTTTTGTCTTGGTATACCCCCAGGGGACTAAACCCTCGTTTTCTCTGTGGAAGAGAGAGGTCGTAATCCACTAAGACATAGGGCGATGCCTCCTTCATTCATAAATCAAAATAGATATAGGTAATAAGACAAATACATATGATAACTAAGGGCCACTTAACTTATTATACTCAGGCCTGGAGTTAGGGATTTAGGTGATTCATACTTATGATATAAATAAAATGGAAAAAACTCGTTAAATATTATGAGGATTATATGGTATAAACTTTACCCATAATTAAACTATACAATTTGAAACGGATTTCATTGGGTCTTTCTCGTCTTTATCTTTCTGCTTCCCAAAAGGTGTTATGCGGTTGGATCCAAGATCCTTCACTCCGCAGTAGATTCAAGGTGGTTTACCAAACTATGATTTGTTCGGTCAAATTATATTGATCCCTAAGTCATACTGTCAATTAACGACACGACAGGACAGGACAAGAGGGCAATAAAAGAAGAGAGAAGACGGAGATCTAGATTAGCTATACCCGCGTTAATAGTAATATAAGTTAATAAATACAACATTCATACAGTTTTCTGGTATTCGATATTGAGAGATTAGGAATCTATGGCGTTATATTAACCATTATTAATTATAAGAAACTTAATATTAATAAGTTTTGATATTAAAAATCCCAAAGCATTTGTAACATTCCGTATTTTCAGGTCATTTACGACGTCATCTATTTCACTAATTATTATTTTTTTCGTACGCGTTCGCTTTTAAATTTAATAGTTAAGTTAAATCGCGTAAGTTAAAAATTATCGTTTAGCGTAAACGGACACCAAACAAATAAATGTTTACATCAAGCAAGTGTTAAGTAATTATTTTGAGTATAATTATTAACTTTGTTTATTTTATTTTTATTGGTTACGTAAATTGATTACGTTTCGCGATAAAATTTCGTTTAGGCATACCCGGAAGCACCAAAACTTTTCTACGCTTCAACAAATACCCACTTTTATACCCAATACATAAAATTAACTCAAATATCTATCCTATATACATATAAAACCGGATATGTATAAAAAGATACAAGAAAATATCTAATGGAAAAACATATTCCATGTTTTCATGGGATGACTTCATTATTAGGGAACCAAGAACACTCTATTCATCCCTAAGACCCTCCCCTTTGTCCCAAATGACCCAACCCCCCTCCTTGGACTATTTTAATAATCTTTGATTAGCCTAGTTCCTATAAGAAGAAGTGCATACAAGTAATAAGCCATACACTCTCAAAACACTTAGTAAAAAAAGATCAAAACCTCTCTTTTTCTCCTTTTTAGGCCACCGTCTCAAAACCCCATTCCAACTCAATCCATACAAAAATTCTACATCTATACAAGCCTTCACACATCCTTTCCTAAGATATACTAAGGTATTTACAAGCCTTGGTTAACCATTTGCAAGTATTTATCAAAGAAAGGAAGCTAGGGTTTTCATTTGAATTAATTAGGGTTTTCATTTGTGGCAAAGATGCGAGTTTTATATTTTAACAAGGGTTTAGATACTTGGTTCATCAATCAATAAATACTATAAGGTTATCTATAAACCTTTATGTCTTTACTTTTATCATTTTTATGTGTTTACATGTTCTATATAACTAAATCACCATTAGGTTACTTTTAAACATGTAAAACATATTTCTGCTTGTAGTTATTGATTTTGAATACACTTTTTACATATGTTTGTTGTAGTTGATATTATCATGGAATAAAGGATTATAAGTTAGTAACAGTAAGACAAGTATATAATAAGTTGTGGAAAACTTGTGGTATTTTATTAAGTTGAAAAAGTATATAAAACAAATTTATATATATGAATACCTAATTATTATTAAGGGGTTGTTTTGGTTCGAAATCTAAACATTGGATTTTATGTTTTATAAAAATAATACGTCTCATAACGATTCCAAAAAGGTAAGAAACTCAAAAAACCGATTTATAACGAAAAAGATACGACGATTTCAAGTTTACGTTAAATATATACTTTTATAAAACTATTTTTATAAAACAATTACTATTCACCATAGAAACTTATATTTTTAAAACATCATTAACATTATAAAACTTTTAAATACGAGAACGTACTCGAAAGAATCGCTAAAAACGGAGTTAAAACGAATAAGTTACGAGATTTAGGATAACTAAATCTATAAAAATAAATATATAGCTGTTATGAACAGTAAAATCACTATTCATTAGAAAAACTCAAAATTTGAAAATGTTATATTTTGATAACGACAGAAGAAAACTTTTATATTTTTAACTTCATATAACTCAATAAAACTTTCAATTACGAGAACATGCTCGAAGAAATCGCTTTAAAAAACGAAAACTTATTCGAAAATTATAAAATTACGATCGTTTACGGGTTTTACGATACGAGAACGATTTTAATAAATAAATTAGGGTCTGGTATCTTTCTCTCTCTGGAACAGTAATAAGTTACTGTCACTGAAGGTCAAAAGTTTCCAAAAATGTAAATTTATGATAACTCGTCTTATACGGGAAAGCTGGCGTGGGCATAAGAAACGTTTTAAAATCAGGCATTAAAACGCGGAAAGTTTTAGCTAGTTTTACTAACAAACAGTAATTATAAACGTTTTTTAAACTTATTTAAAACACAATTTTTTACAAAACAATTAGATGGTGATTAGAGCCTATATAGAACCTTATGTGGTATTTAATCAAGTATCTATATTACTAGGAGTTTCATACATTGAGCCTCTTCGGGCGTGGTTGGGTATCGACGAGGTGTTTGTTGGATATTTACGATTTTTTAAAGTGGTCGAGCTCCTCATACGTCACTACATGACCTCTTAATTATGATAGCCCGAACGATAGTATGATGAGCTATACGACCTATAAATAATCAAAGTGTTTAGTACTTATACGACCTATATTGGATTAGGTTGCCTTCGGATTCCTTCGTGACACATTTTTTCTATTGGTTGAATACTTTATTGGATTACCATGCACTCGAGGTGAGTTTCATAGTCTCGCATTTCAATCTTTCATGTTTTATAACCCTGGCAGAGGGGGAATACATGCTCGTTTACAAACTTGTATATTTTACTACAGTACAATTACCTTTCAATACTTTGTGAGTTCATAGCCCCCTTTTTACTACAATTGTTTTACAAAATCTACGGGGTGAATTACATTGCTTGTTTTACTATTGGACATAAGTGTTTTTTTAAGTGTTTTCAAAGTGTTTAAAAAGTGTATGCTATCCAGATTACTGCCTGAATATTATTGCTAAGTTACCTTATTGCCGTGAAGTCCCTATTTATCATGAACCGTTAATTGCTATTGTAGTAAGCGCGAGTGTTGTGGATAGATCTATCAGGACTGACAATCCCCACCTTTACTTGGGTCACTAGTTTGATCAGGTGCATTTAACATTGAGAGGTGTCCGGGTGTTGGCAAACATCCTATGTTACGATTAGGGAAACAAACTTGTTAAGGCTTCGGGGTCATGAGCTTAGTGCAATAATATATACTTAGACTTGATGAATGTGCTTCTCTTGTCTACATTACTTGTTTTGGACTTCGAAATATGTACTTAGTCCACCATTACTTCGATCTCGTGGTCCACTTTTAAATACTTCTTGATTTACTGAGTCATTACTTGGATTTCGGATGGATTTCAGAAATAACACTTTTAAATGTTGTAACGCTACTTTTCTTCTGAAATATTTCTTAAATTATTTCAATATTGCTTTTTACTTAAACCTATGAATTCACCAACATTATTGTTGACGTTTTAGCATGTATTTTCAGGTTACTATTTTGCTAGTGGAGCATTGGGAGCATTCGTGTCGCGCGGATATATATATTTTTGAAGGCTTAATAACTTGAGTACTATTTGACAAACGTTTTGACAATGTTTTCTAATACATTATAAATGGAACATGTGTAACTCTGACATTTTTATTAAATTGAATGTGACATTTTATAAAACGTCTCTTTTGAGGTCGTTTTCCGTGACTTGTGTTTTGTGCCCTGAAGTAGCACCCCAATGTTACCATTCCGCTGCGACCAGATTTCGGGGGTGTTACAATTTTTTCAGACGTAACTGGAAAAAAATCAAAAAAAAAGTTCGTCGAAAGTATATAGAAGTGTACCTCTATACAAAGATGAATTAATTCTCTTCGCGATGGTATAGTTCGTTTTGCGTAACGATTAACGGTTTGTGAGATATTTAATTTTAAAAAGAGAGGTGGAAAGTGAATTTTTTTTATTTTGATGAAAAAATATATGGCTAGGATTGATTCATTGAGTCTTTAACAAATTTTGGGTCAAGATGGAACTTTGTTTTCTATTTTTTCTTTATTTTTCAAGTCTATATCCAAACGTGATGAAATGCCCTTAAACAGCATTCAAGTATGCGAAGTTTTTGACATCTAGGGTATCGACTTTGTGAGACCATTCTCGAAATCATATAAATTATAATATATTTTAGTCGATGTCGATTACGTTTTCAAATGGGCCGAAGCTCAAGCTTTACCTACTAACGATGTCCGAGTTGTTATTTCATTCCTGAAAAAACTATTATGCTGTTTCAGTATACCCAAAGCTCTCATAAGCGACCGAGGAACTCATTTCTGCAACAAAATAATAAAAAAACCATGAAAAGATATGAAGTTGTCCATCGTTTCTCTACATCATATCATCCTCAAACGAGCGGACAAGTCAAAAATACTAACAGAGCCCTTAAACGTATCCTTGAAAAAACAATTAAAGATAATCCCGTTGTTTGGTAAAGAAAACTCGATGATGCTCTGTGGGCTTTCGGAACCGCTTACAAAACACCCACCGAAACCACACCATATAAACTCTTATACGATAAAAATTTTCATTTACCATTCGAAATCGAACACCGTGCAAACTGGGCACTGAGAAACTGTAATCCTGATCTCATCGCCGCTGGTGAGAAAAGAATGTTCCAGTTACACGAGTTAGACGAATTACGACATCAGGCATATGAAAACTCGGGTCTATACAAGGCAAGAACCAAAGTCTGACACGATAGAAAACTCAAAATGAGAAAAGAATTTCAACACGGAAACAAAGTGTTGTTATTCCATTCTAAGTACAAATTCAAAAAGTCAAAACTCAGATCTCGATGGCGCTGACCATATGTGGTGAAACATCAATATCCATCCGGATATGTTGAACTATACGATAATGATGGTAAGGCGTTCATTGTTAATGGCCATCAACTCAAACTATACCATGAAAAAAAATGACCAAAGGGAAGAAATCACTCCCTTCTACCTCAAAAACTAAACTTTCGAAGTACGAGTATAGCTAATAATCTCTTAAAAGATTAAGCGCTTCTCGGGAGGCAACCCGTGCTTTAACTCAAGTGTGGAGTCCCTCAACTTATCTTCTCTATTCCAAAAAAAACCGCCACAAATATTTTTTTTAAATAACTTTTTCTTAAAAAAATATACGAACGAAAAGTTAAATTTTAAAAAAAATACGAACAAAAAGTTAATTTAAAAAAAAATTAAGATTTAAAAAAGTAGGAAATTTTTTTAAAAATTTTTGTGAAAAACTTTAAATTTTTTTACGAATAATAACGTAACAATTTTTTTTAAATTTAAAAAGTTGGAAAAAGAATTTAATTTTTTTTATAAAGATTAAGATTTTAAAAAGTACGAAATTTTTAAATATTTTTTTAAAAAAAGTTTATATTTTTTACGAATAATAACATAAAAAATATTTTTTTAAAAACTTAAGATTTAAAAAGTACAAAATATTTTAAAAATTTTGTAAAAAATTTCTTTTAAGAATAATAACGTAAACAAAGATAAAAAATAAAGAAAAACTTTTTTTTTTTAAAGTTTCACCATACATCTCTGTGGCAGCAGAAAGACAACAATACCATCCTTTTAAACCTAAGTTAGTACTTAACGGGGAAAAAATTTGCACTGCTTAGTCCTCAAGGACCTACCGTGGCTCAATTTACTAACAGAGGGATGAATTCTGAGCGAATTATTGATGAGAGACGTAAAACGGTTTTTTGGCAAACCACATGGACGAGTTTTGCACTTTCCTCTGATCTAATACACTTGTACAGTTTTGATTTAATCTGTTATCTCTATTATCTACCATAGATGTTTGGGTCTTTCTTAATAAGCCCAGCCCATTGCCGAGCCGAAGTTTAAGACCAAAGTTTACATCTAAAAAAGCATGAACCTCTTTTCTCATACTCTTCCTTTTAAATTTATTATTCACATTTGCCTTTTGATTTGTCCTAAATTAACTATTCATTATTGAAAATAGAAAATTAATTTTGATCGAGTTTACGATAGTACCCTCATTTGAAGTTATTATTCAACTTTATAAAGGTAAAATTAATTAATTATTTAAGAGTAAATATGTTGATGTGCTAAAAGTAAGTAAAAAAAGCTGTAATAGTTGCGTTTTTGTCGATGAACTGGTATATTTTGAGGCATAGAGAGTATAAAGAAGTCTTAATTTCTCGTAAATCATTTAATACAAACTAGCCAAATGCTTATGTATTGCGATGAGAAGGCAAGCGAGATGTCGATATTTGTCGGTGATAGTGAGAAGACAGAAACACGGTACTTGTTGAAGCAAAACAATTAAATTGATGTGATGGTGCTTTTATTTAGAACATCCACGAGATCTCGAATCATCAAACAATTTAGAATGTAATAGAATGCCACTATGGCATTAAATTCTAACTTTTCATAGAAAACACTTATATAAGACCATCCGTAATGGATGGTCAATCTTACGATCGGTCGTCTCGTAAAACGCATTCTTCACTTACGGCTTCCTCATTGAACACGTCCCTCTAGACAAAAAATGAGAATCACAGTCGTTTACTCAACAGAGTGGTTGGCGCAAAAAAAGCGCAACAGAAAGATGACCCATGAGAGTGTTTATTCCTAAAAAAATAATATTTAATACCTTATATATTTATCCTATATCTTTAATACCTTAAAGATAAAGAAAAAAACAAAAGCAAGTTACACGTTGGCTTCAAATCTGATAATATTAGGTCCAATCTTGTTGCCTTTTCAAAAAAGAAAAGCAAAATGCAAAAAGAATAAGCAAGCTAGTGGTGTCGTGGGTGAAGGTCTGTCTCTCAACGATTTTGTGAACGATGAGTTCTCAGAAGAGGAAGAAATAGATGACGAATGTGAGAATGTGATGAATATTGGAAAGTCTTTGGGCATCTACATTGACGAGAATCAAAAAGATTTTCAAAATAACATAACTTTTGATGAGTTTTTGCAAGACTTAGCTCTTCACGGTAAAGGAACATGAAGGTTCGTCGATGCACTTTACTCACATTTGCTTGTGTTAGCTCTATTTGAGTCGTTTCATGTTCTCAAGGTTCGTTGGTTTCCACGGTCTCAGGAAAAGAAGTAAGCTTACATGTTTTCGATATTCAGTTCTATGTTCTTCATCTCCATCACGGTAGCTCAAGTTTCATTCAAGATTTAATAGGTTCAGATGGTTTGTAATCTTTTTATATTCCTCAAATGTGTCATGTTTATGAGATCTTTTGATCTATTCATCAATATATGTTTTTCACTTTTACCAAAAAAAAATACCACAAGAAGTTTTTAACACACTTTCTCTTCTTCAATCTCCAACTATAAAAATGTCTCATAAAACTTCTAGAACCAAAAAAATGAAAATGAAAAAGAAATTAAATTAATAATAATGACCACCGTCATCATTATGGCAACTTGGTCATGCAAAAAGTCCAAAAAAAAAACTGAGTTGGCGTTGAAGTGACGCGAATAACCCTATCATATGTGGTCATCGTTACACTTAACCTAAGTACGTTTTACTTCACCCAGTTTAATAGAAATCCGCCATAGAAATCCAAGTTACGAAGTATTATCTTATTTAATTACTTATTTTTGCTATACGTATAATAGTCGAAAAGTTTAAAAGTTCAAAACAAAAATAAGTGCAATATCTAGTTAATAAAGACTAACAGACTGGAACAAAAAGTATACAAAATTAAACTGCAAAACAGTTGTGTAAATTTTTGTTTGTGTTGATCAAAATCTGAATTCATACACAACTAATGACAACTATATATGTATTTTGTTAGTTGTCATTAATGAGAAGCCACCGAGCCCGATAAACCTAATCTAATCCTCCAAGCTATCGATTTGGCGTGTAAACAGTGTTGGCTCAAGCCGCGACTTCTCAGTGTACCTAACCCGACCCACTCTCTCAAGCCAATCACTCAGCTCGGTGCCTTCACAACAATGTCAGCTCCAAACTTCATTTAAACAAATGTTATATAGTATAATTCATACTCGTTATTTTTTGCTACTCCCAATCCCATCACATGATTCACATAATCACATCCCTCCGTAACATATCATGCTTAAAGCTTTTTTCATGTATGAACTAAAAATTTTGGTATGTGCATTTTAAGCATTAGTATTCATTTTATTAAATTATTTTTTATTTTTTAAATAAATTTTAATATATTTGTTATTGGGCTGATGGAGTAATAGTGGGTTTAAAAGTGGGGTTTTTTTATTTTTTATTTTAGTTTTAATTTTGTAATTCTTTAAAAAAAATGTTATTTGTATTTTTATTTAATAACTGGAAAAAAATAGATATAAAATAAAATGATGAGTCCTAAAAGTGGTGTTATAACATGTTTAAGGATATGTATTTTGATGTAATGGTGTTAAAAGTAAGGAATGTTAATATAGCAGCACTTTTTAGTGTTTTGTTTGTTACCGCACTCACATCCTAAACAATAAAGGAATCTTTAGTTTTTTTCATAAAAAAATATTTTCTAAAAAAATGATGATAATTTTGTTAGTTGTCATTATTTGTATATTGGTTGTATTAGGCTCAAGCCCAAGCTCCTGGTACTATATATGTATTGTTCAACACCATACACAAATTTTGTTAGTTGTCATTAATGAGAAGCCACCGAGCTGAGTGATCGGCTTGAGGGAGTGGGTCGGGTTGGGTACACTGTGGAGCCGCGGCTTGAGCTAACACTGTTCACACGCTGAGTCGACGGCTTGGAGGATTAGAATAGGTTTATCGGGCTCTCAACTATCTTCCTTCCTCCTCCATGTTGGACACATGTTTTCCATTATATGTTCCGGTAGCTATGGTTTATCATAAGAGGCCCTTTCATTTCTTTGGTCTCTTATTTCTTTTTCTAAACACACATGAAATGGTTGTTTGATCTAGGAGGTTTGGATCTCACGCGTAGTGGTTATTTAATTTAGGTGGTTTAGATCTGAAGGAGTGGTGGTCGTGTAGGGTTTCAGTGTTTGAAGAGTTGATACCGAAGTTTGGCTGCTATCTGATTCGTTATTGCATGCTATTTTTTCGTTTTTGGATTTGTGGACATGTGTTTTTGTTTGTTTAAGTGATCATAAGTGGTAATTTTAGATAGGATCAGAATCCTTTAAAGTTGAGTCAAACATGATACATCATGTTCACCAATCACAAATTAGTTAATTGTATAAAACTTTTTCTTTTAATAAAAATCATGAGCCCATTTATTTATTTTCACTCACAATAAACTTAACATGATCAATCATGTTTGACCATAACTTTAGAAGATCATTTTTCTTTTAGATACTTTGTTGCAGTTTGTGTTTTATTTGATTTATGGATATGTGTTTGTGTTTGTTTAAGCTTTGAGATATCCTAAGAGTGAGCTATACTAGCTACTTTAACAAATCATTATTAGAAATAACAAATTAAAAAATAAAAATAAAAGATACCTATTAATATGATTTATTCATACGATGTAAATTGGAACCAATTTGACGAGTGTTCTGTAATCCGGTCGAGGGCCGGGCAAATATGCTTAAAGAATTCAAATTGAAGCATGCGTTTTATAACTTGATATAGCATGCAGACTCGCTTATTGTCAATATATACTTTAATTTGTAGGTCTTTTGACGAATTGAACAATTAAATCCCTAATTATAGTTCTACATGTTTTACAGTTTTACACATATCTTGACCCTTAGGCAATACTATTAGGGGTATCAGTAGGGTCAGGTTGACCCGATCCGAACCCGAACCCGAACCCGATAAGACTTATCGAGTCGGGTTAAATCGGGTTAAAAAATCTTATCGGGTGATTTTGACCCGAACCCGATATTGTTATCGGGTCGGGTTAGGGTTAAATTATTTTTTCTTATCGGGTTATCGGGTCAACCCGATAAGATCCGAATAATGCTATTTGTTTATTTTTTTTCAAACTTGTAAGTCAAATTAGTCTCTGCGTTACAGATAATCAGATATAACAATATAACTGTCTAAAACTAATGTAAAAATCATTACAGTTATATTAATACATGAGATGCTTTGAAATATGATATACTACTAGTAAAAAAAACAAGTAATAGCTCTTATATGCTGATCCTTTTGTGTATTACATGCATAGATTTTGGAATAAGCAACTGTTATATGTAAAATACGTGTACTACTGATCTAGTTTTGTAAAATACGTGTACTACTAATGATCTTTTTGGTTGCAAAATTTAGACAGCCTCCAAGGTGTTCCAAATACTAAATCTGTATGTGTTCATGGTCTTTGGACCTGGTCTTTCTCACTCACGAGTAAACTTATGTATATATACACTTTAATATATAGTAATTTATGTATAGTTGGATTTATCTTATAACCCGATAACCCGAATCACCCGACCCGATTTAACGCGACTCGATAAACACCAGAACCCGATACCCCGATTTCTTATCGGGTCGGGTTGCGGGTCACTTTTCAAAAACTCAAAACCCGACTCAACCCGACCCGACAAACCCGATGACCCGACAACACCCCTAAATACTATAATACTTATACTCCTTCTTTAACTTAGATGTTGTACGATTACGACAACAAACCGAAGCTCGATCGCGGAATGCTAGATCACGGAATAAATCAAGCACAAGTTGGTACCTTCAACGTACCCGTTGAAGAACGAAGAAACAAGAAGAACGAAACACCACAAAGTATAATCGAACGATTATATTGTATTACCACAAAACCTCGATCGGTTACATGAAAGAATAGAAGATGCGTATGTATTGAGCATCACCCCCTCACCTCCTTTTATAAGGTGAGGGGGTGGATGCCCTAGTCTATACCGACTAGGAATGGGCTTTGGTTCCAGCCCACTCAAACAAACATATAAAGAAAAAGACACTTAGCTGCCTTCTACTTATCGTATATATTAACTAAACTCGACACTAATACTAACAATTTTCACCTTAGTGACTAGACTAGTTAATCCCGACACCAAGTATCTTCATGCAATACTTGAACTTCGGACCTGGAACCACCTTTGTAAACGCGTCAGCTGCATTATCCTTCGCGCTTGTCTTCGCCACTTCAATCTCTTTAGATTTCACGATCTCCCTGATGAAGTGATACCTCACATTGATATGCTTCGTCCTCTTATGAAACATTGCATTTCTTGAGAGATTAATTGCACTTTGATTATCATAATTCACAATCACTGACCTTAAGTTTACTCCCAACTCGATTAGTAGTCTTTTAAGCCAAATGCTTTCCTTAACAGCTTCCGTAAGCGCCATATACTCCGCCTCTGTAGTAGATAATGCAACAACATGCTGTAGAGTTGCTTTCCAACTCACAACACAGCCATGTACCATAAACACGTACCCGGTTATCGACCAACCCTTGTCAGGGTCTTTGGCATAATCTGTATCCACGAAACCGTCAACATCCACGTGCTTCCCTTGATCTCTACCATACACTAGACCTACATCAGCAGTGCCCTTCAAGTACTTCAAAATCCACTTCACTGCCTCCTAGTGGTTTTTACCTGGATTTGCCAAATACATGCTCACAATGCTAACAGCATACGCAATATCCGGTCTAGTACACACCATCAAGTACATTAAACTACCTACAGCATTCGCATATGGGACCTTACTCATTCTTTCCACATCTCAGTCATTTGACGGACAATCCTTCAAAGATACCTTGAAGTGTGCTCCCAATGGCACAGAGACCGACTTGCCATTATACATTCTGTAGTTATTCAGAATTTTCTGTACATATCCCGACTGAGACACCTTCAGGGTTCGACTACCCCTATCCCTGACAATCTCCATACCAAGTATCTTCCTAGCTGGACCTAGTTCTTTCATATCAAACTCTTTTCACAGCAGTCCCTTGGTATATTCGATTTAAGACTTTCTCTTACAAGCAATCAACATATCATCTACATACATCAATAGATATCTGTACATACCTGGTACAAACTCTTTGAAGTAAACACAGCTATCATAGCTGTTGCGGCTAAACCCATTGCTGATCATATACACATCAAACTGTTTGTACCACTGCCTTGGGGACTGCTTAAGACCATAAAGAGATTTCTTCAACAAACATACCTTGTTGCCCGTTCCTTTTTCAAAACCAGGTGGCTGCCTCATATAAATGGATTCTTCAAGATTACCATGCAAAAACGTCGTCTTCACATCAAGTTGTTCCAACTCGTAATCTTCACAAGCATTTAATGAGAGAATCACCCTAATAGATGTATGTCGAACCACAGGTGAAAATACCTCATTATAGTCAATCCCTGCTCGTTGTGTAAACCCCCGAGCTACCACCCTTGCTTTGTATCTTGGTTTTTGAACGCCTCCAATCCCTTCTTTAATCTTATACAACCAC
Source organism: Tanacetum coccineum (assembly GCA_026074375.1). Taxonomy (NCBI): domain Eukaryota; kingdom Viridiplantae; phylum Streptophyta; class Magnoliopsida; order Asterales; family Asteraceae; genus Tanacetum; species Tanacetum coccineum. The sequence continues at coordinate 54,127 of BQNB010013225.1, read as the reverse complement.
TTGCAGCTTATTAGCTTCTGACTAGGTGGTTGATCGACCGGCTCTCAAGTATGATTCTTTTTTAAAGAACTCATCTCCTCCTTCATATCACGAACCCACTCATCCTTTTCAGATGAATTAATCGCCTCCTAGAATGTGATTGGTTCATGTGTATCTTCTTCCTCAGCAATAGAAAATGCATAAGCCGCCATATCATCTACCTTAGACCCTGATGGTCTAGACAATGATACATTACCTTCATCCCTATACCTTGCAGGTATAGTAGTTGTTCTTTTTGCTCTATCACACCAGAACATAGTTGTCTAGATTATGTTATTGAGGCCCTTCATCTTGCTCCTCATCTTCATTCCTTAGATTTTCTCCAGTATAAGGATCCACAGTTGGTTCGACCCTACTGCCTTGAAGTTCCACCTCAAACTCAACTTCCTTCCTAGAATCTACAGCACCAACACCCTTGAGAGTATCCTTATACATAAGGCTCTCATTAAACACAACATTTATGCTTATGATTATCTTTGGTTTGGCATCATCTAACCTCCATAATCTGTATCCCTTCACACCTTCAGGATACCCCAGGAATATGCATTTTATAGCTCTAGGCTTGAGCTTCCCCTGATTCACGTGTGAATAAGCAACACAACCAAATATCCTCAACATCTCGTAATTCGCCGGATGTCCTGACCATAACTCCATAGGTGTCTTCTTCTCCAATGTTGTAGATGGAGACCTATTGATCAGATACGCTGCCGTCAACGTTGCTCAGGCCCAGAACGAATCTGGCAAACCAGACTGAATCGGTAAACACCTAATCTTGTTCAAGAGAGTCCTGTTCATTTCTTTCAGCTAGGCCATTATATTGCGGAGTTCCTGCAACTGTCACATGTCTTGCTATCCCGCTCTCTTTGCACAAGTTATTAAATTCCTGATTACAAAACTCCAAACCGTTATCCGTTCGTAGTTTCTTCAGTTTTCTACCTGTCTGGTTTTCCACCAACTGCTTACACTCCTTGAACTTGCTGAATGCTTCATTCTTGTGTCTAAGAAAATAAACCCAAACCCTCCTCGAATAATCATCAACAATCGATAAGAAGTACCGGCAGCCACTCATCGATTCCACCCGAGAAGGACCCTAGAGATCCGCATGGACATAGTCTATAACTCCCTCTGTTGTGTGCTGACCTCGACCAAAACTCACCCTAGTCGATTTTCCAAGAACACAATTTTCACAGAATTCGAGCTTACCTAGACCTTTATTCCCAAGCACCTCTTTTTTTTCCAGTTCATGCAAGCCTGCTTCACTAATGTGACCCAGGCGTTTATGCCACACCTGCGCAAGACTTTCCTTTTCTTGTATACCAACACTAGCTTCACCCGATTCAGCCCAGCCATCCAAGGAGTACACACAATTTCCCTTCATAGTTCCTGACAAAACCATCAAAGAACCCTTGATCACCTTTACTCTTCCATTCTGCAACTTCACGGTATAGCCCTCTCGGTCCAGAGTGCCCAAAGATATCAAATTTCTCTTCAACTCGGGAATGTAACGCACATTCTCAAGCACAAAACTTGAACCATCTTTCATTTGTACTCTCACCTTCCCTATCCCCATGATGGCACATGCTCTATTATCACCGAGCAAAACCGTACCACCATTGAACTCCTTAAAGTCAAACAAGAAGTCCCTCCTAGGCGTCATATGAAAAGAGCCACCAGAGTCCATGACCCACTCTAAGAACCTCTCCTCACTCACCGCCATCAACAAGTTACCATTGTCATAACCCTCAGAACCATAACCTTGTCCCACATTCTTCTTGACAAAACCAGTTGATTCCTTCTTCTTCCTTTTTGGACAATCTTTTTTCAAGTGATCCTCAGAATAACATATGTAACATTTCAGTTTATAAGTTCCTTTACCTTTCGACTTCGATCGCGAACTACCAAGTCCTTGATTACCCCAATGATCCGACCTTCCCCTTACATATAACCCATCACCATCATCCTTTGCATCTGTCCTCTTTTTCAACTCCCGTGAATTGAGGCTAGACAAGACATCTTCCAAAGTGAGCGACTCTCTTCCATAAAGCAATGTCTCCACAAAGTTATCATATAAAGGTGGTAATGATGTAAGTAACATGAGTACCTGATCTTAGTCATCAATATCAACGTTTATGTTCGCCAAGTCACCGATCAACTTATTAAACTCATCTATATGTTTAGATAATTTCTTACCTGAATGCATATAGAAAGTGAACAACTTCTTCTTCAAGTATAATTTATTGGCTAAAGACTTTGTCATATACAAAGTTTCCAACTTTAACCAAACACCCGCAGCAGAACTTTCTTTGTTGACTTCCCTCAACACCTTGTTATCCAAGCATAAGAGTAAGGCATTGTGTGCTTTCTTGTAGACATCCGTCTTCAACGCCGCAGTTTTATCATCGTCCGTCATGGTTTTTGGGAATGGATCTAACGCAGCCTCCCAACCATGTTGAATTAGTAAACACCGCATCTTCACACGCCATAACCTAAAGTCATTAGAACCGTTAAATTTTTCGACGTCAAACTTCGCTATCGACGACATATTCTTTAAACCTTGTTGCGTAAAAATATACCTTCTTACAAATCGATTTAATTAGAAACCCTAAACCTCGATCACGAACAAGTAACCAAGTCGATAAACTTGAGACCCAAGTACCTCGACTATAAACTTGTAACACAAGAAAAAAAACCGCAACAAGAACCTTCGCACGAAGTTGAGTTTTAATTATAAAACTCGAAACCCTTCTTTGTAGTATAGTTACGTGATGAGAAATAATAAACCAATCACAGAATGTCACTTTTCTTTTCTTTCACGTGAACTATAAATAATATAAACCTTCGTCTTCTTCGTGTGAAAAACCTGCAACTTCCGATAACGATTCGAAAAACCCAAAAATTGTTTCTTTGCTCGAACCTCCGAACCAGCCCTTGAACTTCAAAACCACAATAACCGCGGCTCTTGATACCACTTGTTGTACGATTACGACAACAAACCGAAGCTTGATCGTGGAACGCTAGATCACGGAATAAATCAAGCACAAGTTGCTACCTTCAACGTACCCGTTGAAGAACAAAGAAACAAGAAGAACGAAACACCACAAAGTATAACCGAACGATTATATTGTATTACCACAAAACCTCAATCGGTTACAGGAAAGAATAGAAGATGTGTATGTATTAAGCATCACCCCCTCACCTCCTTTTATAGGGTGAGGGGGTGGATGCCCTAGTCTACACCGACTAGGAATGGGCTTTGGTTCCAGCCCACTCAAATAAACATATAAAGAAAAAGACACTTAGCTACCTTCTACTTATCGTATATATTAACTAGACTCGACACTAATAATAACATCCAAAATTAGGAGGGTTTTGGACAATATAAAGAAATAAGAAGACTCAAAAATCCCTTGTGGATGAGCCCGTGGAATGTTAAGAGCTTGATGATGGATGGTCGAGAATAGGGATTATAATCTTGAAAAAAATTGAGTGGTTCTGTGTTGGGATATGTACATATATCAAATAATATATGTCTAGGAAATTTACTTGAGCCTATGGGGACGCACGCGTTAATACGTAAAACAATAATAATAATATATTAAATATAATATATTAATTAGTGATTAAGTATGAGGACCGTTATTTAAATATGGAGAAAAGGAAAGTGAGGGAAATCTCCTCTCTTTCGTTATCCAATCGGTTTCCTAATTCCAAAAGGAGGTGGAATGCTTAACTTGCAAGCCAAGTTTTATGTGCCTATATAATGAATCCTAAATTCATTATTTAGACACACATTCACATAACTAGAAAATTATCCCTAATTTCCTCTCTTTTCCTCCTTGGTTGATCGGTGCAAGAAACCAAAAAGGTTTCGGGTTCTTGGTCTTTGGGTCGATCGAAGTGTATAAACCACAAGGGTTTCGTGGTTTTGTTGATTGTCAAGAATCGGGAGATCATTTTCTTAATCCCTACTAGTACTAGCATATGTTATTGTTTGCTAAGAATGTATTGTGTGTGTCGAAGTAGAGAGATCTTGTTTTAGATCTTCCGTGGTTTTCGCGTATTAAATTTATACATACGCGTATATTCAAGAATGGTGTTCGTTTATTGCTAAAAGGTACAAGCTTCTTGATCCCTTTGTTAACTACTTATTCTATATGTGATTTATGTCTTTCGTTGCGTACTCATGTTAATTAAAGGTTAATTAGTTTATAAAATCCAACAATGGCATCACGAGCCATCATGTAGAATTTATAATTACAAAGATGTGAAATTTGAAAAATTAGGGTTCTTGATTAATTTTTTAAGCCCTTTGGGCGTTCTTGATTATAAAGATTAGATCTTTATGGTTGTTAAAATTTATTAGACGAAACCCTAGGTTGTATGAAAATTTATTTGTTAAATTTTGATAGTTTAAGTTGTTAATTGATCATTTTTGCTAGTAATTAATTGTTAATTGGTTATCCGTGATAAACACATGCATGTTTATCATGGACTGATATATGATATATGCATTCTTGATTAATTGTTAATTGTTCGTGTTAATAAAAATAAGCCGTAAAAACATTTATTTATATTTTACGATCTATCCGTGTTTTGTCGATGACAATCATAAAATCATCGAAAGTAGAAAATAAAGTTTATTTGTTATAAACAAATAGTTTTCTAACTTGATTATTAACACTCATCATATCCATCGTTCGCATCATACTCCATTATTATTTCAAATTTTCTAAAATTATACCTTTCTTATTAAAATGTGTATGATGTATTTCTCTGCAAATTAACTTGGTTACTTTGTTTAAAATATATCTTTACTTTTGTTTTTCAAACAAAGTAAAACGTAGAATACACAAGTCTTTTCTGCAAACCATATACCACATCAAATCCAACATTATTCATATAATGCATAAATAAATTTTGATTTTCTTAGTTCTTTAAGTCATGTATAAATTTACATTATAGGTGACATCACCATACAAGATCACACAAAATATTTTAAGATTTAATAATCTAAAATTCATATTTTGTGTCAGACAGCCGGTTTCATCATTTTAACATGGCCGGTTCCTTTTGGTAAAAGGAACTGCTAGAACTGGTGAACAGTAAGTGCCAGTTCCATTATGTTATACTGGTCGGTTCCCTTGTGCAAAAGGAATAGGCGGAACCGGGCTACAATGTTAGTTTTTTGCCTATAAATACTAAGCCATTTCTCTTGTTTTCTCATACATTCTCTCATAAATTTCATCTTGCGTTCATCTAACCTCTGATCTCATATCATGTTTCATATCACTTTAGAGTTTTGGTTATTTTCTTAATAGGAAAAGATATATCGAGTTTGCATATGAGATCAAGCTTCAAGGCTCACTTGACGCAAGCATCTCCCATCACATGAAGATCTAAATACTGATCTTGGAGCATCATTTCATATATCATATTCATTCAAATCAATTCTTGTAATGTGTCGAGGGTGTTTAGCAAAGTACTAATGGGTTAGTAAGTGGTATTTTGGTTGTGTATTATGAGGATGGTTCCACCTATGTTAGAACTTGGTATTTAGCTTAGTACCAATAAAGGGTAAGCTTTGTAAGGTTGTCCTTCCACATTAGGACTCGGTAATTAGCTTAGTATTGAATAAAGGGTAAGCAACGTATGTTTAGTTCTTCCATGTTAGAACCTATTATCTAGCTTTGTACCATTAAAGGGTGTAAGCGACATTATGAGGCTTCTCCGCCGGTTAAAGGAGATTGGTGACTAGTGATTACAAACTCTCGAGTAGGTGACTCGGGGAGCAAAGTAGGGCAAGAAAGGTGTCCTTGTATCTGAACCACTATAAATACTTGTGACGTATATCATTTACTTTTAATTCTTGCTTATCTCGTTAAATTCATTATATGTCTTTTATTCATTCCTAGATCTAAGAATATTTCAAACAATTAACAAAGAATTTTTGTATCTTAAATTTTAATTGGTAAAACTATTCAACCCCCCCCCCCTCTAGTTTTCCACAGTTCATCATGCAAATATATGCTTATAAATTTGAATAAACATAAAAGGTTGAGTTTTTTTAGTTTTTGGATTGTTTGACACCTTGTCACTAAAAAATTCATAATATATTCATATTAAGTCAAAAAAATCTGAAAATTTTATGTTAGATCCAAGACTCAGTAGGCTACAACTTTGTAGTTCACTGCAAAAGCTGGGGAAGACCCTAGCTATGTCCTGTCGGGGCCTGAAGTCAACTAATATTGTTTATCAGCTTTTATGTGCTATGTGGTATATATTTATATAAGGCTTACTTAATCGATTATATCGGTGTATGTGGCTCGATTCATTGGAAGAATGAGCCTTATGTGAATATATACATAATTTAATTATTCGATAATTGTTATCATCGTTATGATTTGCATGATTTAATTGTTAAGTGTTTTTAAATAAATGTTATGTGTATTAGTAGTTTATATTTATTGTTTGTTTTTATAAGTTGTTGACTTGTGTAAAAACAAAAGGGTTTTTTAAAAAAGAAAAATATAAACATGACTAATAATTATGAAATAAGATTTATTATAGACTATTGATTGCGAAGCCTTATGAGTCAATCGGGTGTGGTTATCTATAATGTTAGGGCTCATACCTTAACTTTCCACAACAAGACTTGCAATTTAATAGGTTTATAATGTGTTTTTTAAACTAAACTTTTAAATTTTATCAATGACGTAATTTGCAAAAGTACTATTTACTTGCAAGGCATATCACTAAGGGTTCGAGGTATCTCGCGGTAAGGCTTAAGGTGTTGCCCTACCTTACTACGAAACCATACTCCATAATATCCTTGATATCCTGCAATTATATAGGAAGCGCGAATGGTCTAGGGTTTTAATGGTTCTAAATCCTTCTATAATCTTTTCCCGCGATAAAATAAGAATTTTTTAGATTTGAAAACACGTTGAATCGTCAATTTTTAAAAGGTATCACTATTTATACATAAAATGTATAGAAAATAAGTGACACCGTAATAAATAACTTAATTGAGTAAAGTTTTTATTAAAATTTATGATACGAAGATGTATGCATGCTATTTCATACATATTTGCCACGTTAAATATAAATACCCTTTTAAATAAGATGTTGCCATCCAATTGTAAGAACACTTGCAATTGCCTTTTACATCACTGAGACAGTATGAAGTATTGCAACCCAATGTGATATATAACACTTTTCTTGAGACGTGGCGTGTACAGAATCACCGTTTTTTGATTGGGCGACTTAATCGAGTTAAGTTTGTAAGACCTTAAGCTCAAGGCATGGATGGGATAATACATGCTTACTAGTATATTATTGTAATAAAGTAAGTCCCATAATGTTATAGGAATTGCACTAGGGGCAATTATTTATCGTCAATTACCTTTTGAATACACCATTGCTAGCAGATCAACTGATGTGATGGTGGTATGTCAAGTAGGATCCTAGCCTTTAGAAAATTAATTGTTTATATTGTTAAACGTGGGTAGTTAATTTTCTTTAAGGAGTATTATTGAAAATACTAAAATTGAATTTTGTGATTCTTTAATAGTATTAATGCAACATTAAACCATAAGCGATGGTTTGTTTCTTTCTTGAAGAAGACAAACCGAGCCTCCTTTCCTTGTAAGGAAAAGAGAGACTCATTCTTATCATTTTTCCTTGCTCAGAAAAGTTATAATAGGAATGAATGAATTTTCCTAATTTTAATCAAACTCATAGCAAACTTACATGGATAAGTAGATTGCATGACTTATATTTCATATAGATTCGTCACTCTTATTCTGTGGTGAATACTTTGAAACATATAAGACATTTGAATAACTAGAGAACATGTTCTTGGAGCTATCAAATGATAACATCTTAATTAAAGATGCTTTATGATTTCTTGATTAAAAAATACCAACATTACTGCAAAAGTGGTAAAGGCAAACTAGCATGATTTATTTAGTTGTTTGCTTTAACCAAAATTAAGGAGGAAATTGCATGCCTAATTTTCAAGTTAATAAATAGTATTGATAGATAGTCCCCCATCTACATAGTAGAGATTTTGAAACCTAAGTACATTACTACTAGTAGGATTTCAAAGAAAGTATGAAAATAAATAGATTGCTATTTGTTTTCACTGGTTATGTAACACTTGCAATGTTGTCAAATCCAGTGGGAGCATTACGATTTATTACTGAACAAGACATTCGTGTAATGTTGTCTAATTCAGTGGGAGCTACAAGCTTTATTATCTTGTTAGTAACCCATATTATTTCTAGCTTGTCTTGAGATAATACATTATTTTCCAACTATAGACACTCATGGTTTTAAGGATAGTCGTGCGCTATTTCTTATTAAACAAAGTGGCTCTATATCTACTTGTAACGCTAATATCTGTGACACTATCATATTGTCTACATAAACAAATGAACGTCGTGTTGTTTGACTACATGTATTATGTTGTGCCATGCACAAGTGGGAGAAATCTTTATTGTGTGTAAGGTACAACACATGACAATAACAATATGATTAAAGGTTCACTTGACCGCAAGGTAAGAAACTAATATTCTACTAGGACATATTGCCCTATTTAAAACATATGTCAAGATATGAACTAAAGACTACTTCAAGTAAAATGTTTAGGTGCTCTTGGAATATCCCAAATAATGAAGTAATCTCATTTAAACTTGATATTACTATTAAAGCCAAGAGTCGGCGTTCAGAATTACTTTAGTTAAGTATGTTTGTGTTTATTGTAAATTAATAAACATGAAATCCTTTAATTGTTGAAAGACTCATAACATAAATTAAGTTATGTCTTCTGGTTATGACATGAACACGAAGTCCTTGAATTGTTCAAAGGCGAAATAATATATAGCTAACATGTTATATCTTTTATAAAGATATGTACACAGAGTTCCTGAACTAGTTAAATATGTGTACATTACAGTATGCAATAGTTTTTTAAATACTACATATTCAATTTGGTTTGACACAATTGATAAGTATGTAACCTAAAGAGTTTAACTTTTTATGAGATTGCGGTATAGTCCCACAATCTAATTACTCATAGAATATCATATTTTATGGTATGTCTAAAGTGTTAAGTCAAATTCTTTGGAATCATTTGATTTTGATAACTTAAATATTTTACCCCGAATCTGTAAAGGTTTAAAAATTGAGTATGTCTTGTATATACTAAATAAGACTCCAACCTAGAAAGTTAATAAGACACCATCATGTTATGGAATGTGATGACTCCCATTAAGTCTTAAAAATTAAAGTTCTGAATTTGTTAAAATTCTTATGAAGAATAATATTACCAAACTAAACTAAGGAAATGTTGATGTATCTTGTAATGTCCCAAAAGAGAACAAATTATTGTTACTCTATATGCTAAGTAACTATAGAATAGTCTCTGATTACAAAAAGCAAGTGGGAGCGTTTTTAGATCTGGAAGAGATACAAATACAAAATACATAACCTCTAGTGAATATCATACCGAGGTTGTACATGTAAATGTTAAACCTCATAATGATATAATTCTTATTCATAGATCTACAAGGATACCTCAAATACTTGATTGATATATGCTATATCAATGCTAAGAAATATGAGTCAGAGGATCATGGTGAACCTGCTAACCATAGAGATGCATTGTCGAATCTTGAATTTGGTAAATAACTCCAACTATGAATGTTAAGATGCAATCCATAAAGATAACCAATTTTGTAACTTGATTGAAATTTAACTAAATGGTTAGACTGAGAAGTTAAAATGAGTTTCTTCAAAGAGTAGAAAACCCAAGTGGTTTGTTTCTTTGTATCGAACTCATAAGGACAATGTTGTACACATATTTAATACACAAATTATGACAAGATTTTTAATCATACTCAAGCAATTGATTGTGATTAAATATTCTTTCTATGCGCATTAATTATATAAAGATGGTTTATTGTCATACTAGTGTTCATATAGATGAAATATGGCAATGAAATTTCAAAACTCTTCCTTGAATGATTACTATTACAAGGAAGATTAATAATCAAAGGAGTTTATGAATTCATATAATCTTTATGAAGTATACAAATGGCAAGAATCTAAGTATGGATCATTGCAAGTATCCAAGAGAGAAATAATAAGTAAATCACTTGCTTGATTTAAATATAATTAAGATAAATCCTGAGTATTTCTACAAGCTAATGGGAGTATTATGTTTAGTTTTCCTTCACTTGAAAAGATTTAGGAAATAAAACATACAACCTTGAAATATATGTTTATTGTTATAAACATATACGGTATATAAGTCTAACACAACATGATATACCATTTAGAAAATCTCGATGGATACATATCTTTTGATAAGATGAAACATGAATGAAGTCTTAAGTCGGACTAAAGGATTCATTATGTCATTATATTGTGTAGATGAATAGTTGTATCATGCATGAATGCAAGATGATCTGACAACATTGGTATCTAATCGAAAGTTACTAGATAACTATTGAATTGAATTTTTTTAGTGGAATATGTTTGGATTTAGGAATTCATTCCTAGATTATAGATTTGTCCCTAGTAATGAAAAATCTACGAATATACGTTGCAACAATTTATTGTGTAATCAAAATAAACCAATGAACTTGGAGTTCATGAGGTGCCAAACATTATTAATAGAGTATTCATTATTTACGAATAAAAGCATGCTATTGTTTGTATACGTTGATGCTAGTTTAATTGAGATGACACTCAATACTAGTCATGGTAGGATTTCATCTTTGATGATGACCATGTGGACTAGTTATGCTTAACTGAGAGCATAGTTGCATTATACATTAAAGAATAAGAATGCTTTACACTTTTGGAAGCTGTAAAAGATGATTGTTTCCAACAGCAGATGTCACACACCTTATGGAAGATAATGTGTCTCATAATATTTATATGTACATGAACAAACAATCATCATATATATTCAAGAACATCACTAATTGAATTCTTGAAATAAGTATTCTTAAAATTCTGAAAGAACAAAAGCTAGTTGGATTTAATGAAATATATGCCTTGTCAACAAGTACTATCGTCGTATCTTGAGGCATGATTCATCAACTAGAATTAGCATGCATTTGGTCTATTTAGTATTTGGATAAGGGATGTTAAGACAACTTTTATTTAATGATAATGATACTTGGCATGTTGTTATATTTAATATAAATTGTGTCATATATTTGCATGAATAATCCATGAATAATATTTATTATTCTAAATAAGTCCATTGTCAATCAACAATATGGGAATATTGTTGAACTAAGATAAATCTAAGTGATTGGTGATATATTTGGATATTAAAGGATGTGTCCACCAAACTCACATGATATTCATAAGATGCATATTGAACTTCCCCAACTAACAAGATTATCACTTTATGGATCGTCGTCATTAAATGAATCTTTTAAGTGATTTTATTTACTAAATCCTTAGACTTGAGATGCAAGTAGGTTTTGCATGTGTGGATAATCTTGATTTAGTTTAAGTTATCATGAATAAGGTAGCTAATAAGGACTTTTTTCAGAATTGATTGTGAAGCATATGACTTGACACTTGTAGTCAATATAGAATTTGTTCCTTCAATAGTTGAAGAATGATGCCACTGGGCCCCTTATAGGATTAATCAGATTTATGTGTGGCCGCACCCAAAAGCTCATGTAGAAGTGTCTCAATAACTTTTGGTAATCTAGATTAATTACATATACGAGAAACAAAAATCGTTAAATAATGGAATGACTTAGATCCATATCTATTTTTAACACGGTATCAGAAACAAATGGATAGTAAATGCATAAATCATTTAAGCGTAAATTTATGAAATCACACTCTGGTATTCCTGGGAGTATTGGAGTGTTGCTAGACGCTTACTAATGTTATTATATTATTTGAGACATGTCCAAGTGGGAGTTGTTAGGATATGTACATATATCAAATAATATATGTCTGAGAAATTTACTTGAGCCTATGGGGACGCACGCGTTAATACGTAAAACAATAATATTAATATATTAAATGTAATATATTAATTAGTGATTAAGTATTAGGACCGTTATGTAAATACGGAGAAAAAGAAAGCGAGGGAAACCTCCTCTCTTTCCTTATCCAATCGATTTCCTAATTCCAAGAGGAGGTGAAATGCTTAACTTGAAAGCCAAGTTTTATGTTCCTATATAATGAATCATAAATTCAATATTTAGACACACATTCACATAGTTAGAAAATTATCCCTAATTTCCTCTCTTTTCCTCCTTGGTCGATCGGTGCAAGAAACAAAAATGGTTTCGGGTTCTTAGTCTTTGGGTCAATCAAAGTATATAACCCACAAGGGTTTTGTGGTTTTGTTGATTTTCAAGAATCGGGAGATCATTTGCTTAATCACTACTAGTACTAGCATACGTTATTATTTGCTAAGAACATATTAAGTGTGTCGAAGTAGAGAGATCTTCTTTTAGATCTTCCGTGGTTTTCGTGTATTAAATTTATACATACGCGTATATTCAAGAACGGTGTTCGTTCATTGCTAAAAGGTACACGCTTCTTGATTTATGTCTTCCGTTGTGTACTCATGTTAATTAAAGGTTAGTTAGTTTATAAAATCCAACATTTTGTTCTTTGTTCAAGGATTAAAGGCATTGAGTGCCGTCATTTGTAAAAGATATATTTTGGACGGGAATGGGAATGTCTACGGCTGAAAGAAGTGAACGCATGAACTCTTTTTTTGTCGGGTATGTGAATTAAGAAATCTCATTATGACAATTCGTTGAGCAATATGACTATGTATAAAATAACAAGACAGAGAAAGAAACTAAGGTTGATTTTGATTCGCTCAGTTCTCCGTATAAGATGATAAATCGGTTTAATTTTGAATGAGAGTTTCATGATACCATATTAATGCAATTTTTAAGTTGTTTCAAGATGAGCCACGAGGTATGATGTGTTGCAATTATTCATTATTCTAAATATATGGCAGAATATCCATTTTTTATTTCACATATGTTGTAGAAGGGAAATAGGGAGATTTCAAAAGGAGAGTTGTATATGCAATGTGTTGTTCTCCTTGATTTAGTTACCAATAACTATGAAGTTAAGATAAAACTAACTTGTGGCTTGTAAGTAATGCAATGAACAAAAGTTTTGATGAATAGAAAGATAAACAAGTAAAAACACAAAACTATTTCTGAATTTAATATAACATTTGTCTCATAATTGCATCACCATGAAAAACTTGAATGTAAAGACTCCAATGCACATCAAATAATCCAAGCATCTAATTCACCTGAGAAAAACATGCTTAAAAGTGTCAACATTAAAGTTGGTGAGTTCATAGATTAGTTTAAATATGAATGTAAGTTTCAACAAATATATTTATCCACTGTGTCATCACAGTACCATGTAAAATGTTTATAAAATATGCACGACCCATTTTATGTCACCAAAAGTACCAATATTATCCCAAAGATTTTATAAAGAATGCATGGTTAATTTAATGAACAAATAGTCCAATGTATGATTTTCGGGGGAGGGGGAGCTATATCCTACGTTATAATCCGACATGTTATAACGTTCATTCCCAGTGATAGCTAGTCACCCGAACGGGGGTTGTCAATCCCGAATAGATCTATTTTATATCATTCACGTGGACATCACGCTATAATTTCGTTTACCGGCATAAGCTAATCACCACGAACAGGGATCCACACCCGAGGAGTCTATTCATAACATTCGCGCTCACCCTCCAAGTGATTTACAGTTCCCATGACGCTGTGACGTAGACTTGTATGTACCCAATTTGGGCAGATGAACAAATAGTATAATACTCCCGTTACCGGTGTCCCCTCCAAGAACACCCGGGCAGTAATGTAAAAATATGTACTCCCGTTACCGGTGTCCCCTCCAAGAACACCCGGGCAGTAATTTTATTGTTTCAGTTCATCAGCCTAAGCTAATCGCGAAATCATTTCAAAGTAAAGTATGCATTGTGACCAAAAATGAAGTCGAAAAATAATAAAAAAAATTAATAATGAATCTCATAGCGAGCTATGCAAATAATATGTAAACCAATTTGTAATCAACCATGTAAATGCATTTGTAAACAAGCATGTTCTCACCCCAAAAATATATGTAAAACCAGTAAAACATGGGGCTATAAACTCACAAAATCCCTTAAAACAATCACATGTTACAAGAAAAAACCGATAAGTATAAGAATTTGTAGACAAAACATGTATCCCCCTCGCGGGTTAAAACCATACAAAAGATTGAAAAGCGAGCAAAGAACCACATTGATTAAAGACCACGATCAATTATCCATTAAACACAAACTGAATCTGCAACGATCTCGACCACGACCTATAATTAAAGTCGTCGATTTATAACACAGTAATAAATACGACACGATTGTGTACATCGTTACCACAAATCAATACATATTTTTTTATATGTATACATACATTATACATGGATGAGAAATCCACTTGCGCGGTCTTTAAACCTTAACCCCTATAAATATTATTGTGTATATAATACTATTTTCCTCCAATCATAACTTATCCTCAATATTTACTAAAAGTTTACTATTTTTTAGACCTTTAGAACCAACAATGTCTAAAAACAATAATTGACATAATAATATCAACGTCCTATTTTTATTAATCAAAATCGTACACATAATGTATTAATATTAATTAAAATATTCGTTGACTTTTACGTCGACCTTTAGTTTTTGACCCGCTATATCTCAAGTTTTAAAACTGATAAGCCTCGCGGCAAAGTAAAACGTCATTACGAACAACTTTCGTGTTTCGCCGGAAGGCTGAAACGGACTCGAAAGTGCTCGAATCGTTTAATTAATAGATATGTCAGATTTAATATATTAAAAATAACTTATTTTCTATTAAAGTGTATATTCCGATTTCGATCCAGTTTCTTCGTTATTGAGAGTTAGAAGTCCCGTTTTATGTCTAAACGTCCGTAAAAATATAATTTGTTATCTTTTGTAAACCAAAGTCTAACTTATCAAAGTCTCGAATCCCGAATCCCATGTTCCGATTTCTGATTTAAATTACTCGTTATATAAAGGCACTAAAGTCCATTTTTAGTCCAATTCTCGTCTCAAATATGTCTAATACCGCTTATAACTTTATATAAATCTCGTTTTAATATTTATTCATGTTTTACTAGACCGCGCAAGTTATAATATTTTTCATCACATTTAATCAATTTATAATATAACGAAATAATTGAATACTTTTAAACTAAACGCACCCTTTTTCGGTGTCACCACACTCAAACGCACCCTACGGCTGTTATGAACAGCCAAACGCACCCTATTTGGGCGGCTGTCCGGAAACCAAACCCACCACACCTTGTGGTTATAACCCAAAACAACCCAAACACAACCCTAGTTGTCCCCGCAGCCAACCCGACACTCCTTGATCTTTATAACCAAACAAACCCACACCCTCGTGGCTGTTACCCATTTACCAAGCGCACCCTTGGTGGTTATGTCCAAACCCGAAACAACACCTTCCCCGGTTATACCCGTTGCCTCACATCCAACCCGATGCCCAACCCGCTCGCGTTTTGACAGCCAAACCCGACCCCTTGGTGGTTATAACCATAACCGAACCAAACCCACCCTCGTGGTGGCTGTCGACAAACAAACGCACCCTTGTGCGTGCTATACACCCAACCCGACGCACCTTGTTGCTATAACCTAAACCAAACGCAGCTCTCGGGCTGAGACCAAACCCCACGCACCCCTTGTTGTGTTTATACACAAACCAACCCCACCCCTATCTGCTGCCCACGAACACACGCACCCGTCCCGGTGAAAAACAGAACCATCACGCACCCCCTTACGTGACTCCTTTATGCCAAACCCTACCCGAACGCACCCTCGTGGTGCAACATATAAACCAAACGCAGCCTTTTCGGTGGCTGAGGAACCAAACTGAACGCACCCTCGGTGCGGCTGCCGTCGGAGAAAGGAGGGGGAAAGGGGAAAAATGACGCGTGGAGGAGAGTGATGGTGGGGATCGGATAGATCGGAGATGGGGAGGATTTTTGGTGTTGGCCGAAAACTTTTCCGGCGCTGTGGTGGTGTCTCTTCTGGTGGGGAGAGAGGAAGGAGAAGTGTGTGTATATGTATAAAGATGGAATGAAATGAAATGAAGAAATAATATAAAATTATATAATATATATGAATAGATAAAAGTTATAAAACATAAGTGGCAAGACCCAATAAGTTGGGTTTACTTTGTAAATATTTCCAAGGGGCCAAAAGTGTAACATTTGAGTAACTTTTATAAATATTGGTTCGGGACTCATTTGAGCGGCTTAACGAATGATTCAACGCACAAAACTTGCGCCATTGTTTTCCAAATCATTTTTCCGATAAAAAATGTGTGATTCGCTTGATATATTTCAAAATAATTTAAAACATTTTAATAAAAATATATTTATATCATTTTGCGAACCCGGTTTTGCCTCGTCGAAATAATGAAGGGATTTAAGCTCGAGTATTCGCGTTATCAACTAACGCTTTAATTAAAATTGATGACTAATTTATTAATATATTTATTAAATAAATACAGATAAATTTAAAAAAATTTAAATTGTTTTTGTGTGCCCCGTTTGTAGTAGTGTTCGAAAAAATGTTTCGTGGTGTTTTACCTTTTCGCTCGTTTCCAATCTCGGGCAAAACTAAAAAGTTGTCTGAATGTCGTTTCACATCGAATTGCTTTTGAGTCCGAGTCGTGAAAACGTGATTAATGATCGTTCTTAAAGTCAAGCCAGATCCGAAAATCAATAGATTAAATCGTCATTCCAAAAATTCGAAAATTCCTCGATGTTACAGAAACCTACCCCTTAAAGAAATCTCGTCCCGACATTAAATTCGTGTTACCGCTTAGTGTGGACTAGAACAGACTTAAGATTTACTAAGCCATTTGAACATGACGCTGATAACTTTATTCAAGCAATATCTAAAGTTTCGACATTTCTTAATATCCATAAATTTCGGCTAGGTTGACCAGGATATCCAATCCATTAGAATATGTATCTTAGAGAAACATCATTACAAGGTTTAATGTTGGTATAAGTCTTATGAGGGAAGAAAACCTCTTAGTAGAGAACATAACACGGAGAAAGTTTAGTCGGTGGTTTTATGTCCGATATAAAGCATAAATGTTTAAGGCAAGTCTCGTTCTCTATCTGTAATATGTTTCCGATGATTATTAAATTATCTTGGCAGTACAAATAGTATCTTGACTTAAATTGGGTTCACTATTGCCTGCAATGAATAATTCAACTTAATGCATATCGACATTATGCTTAGCCTTGTTCAAGGTAGGTTTCATCTACCTAGTTGATTAAAGTTTGTACAATCTGGGACCACTCCAGACCCAATAACAGGCAACCATAACGACGATAACTATAACAAACGGTGATGGGAAGCAGAGAATGAGGACATTTCGAGAAACAATATTCCCATAATAAAGTTTAACAATTGAGGAGTCTCGCGTAAAGAGCTTATGCGATAGACGGCGGATTATGGTACTCAGTCGTTAGTTTTGAGGACGAATTAACTCCATTCACTCAAGTATGTAACTGTTAGTTCCACGAACAGTTTACAATCGCAAGGATTTGCAATCGCAAAAGTAATAACTTAAGAATGTGATAAGGTAGCTCCAAGTGAGGCCTTAAGATTCTTGATGATATAAGACACATTTGGTCTCTAGACACTTTTTACGATTCTGATGATTATCGATTTCAGGGTTCATAACTCGGCATAATCGGATACTCATTAAGCCCACATCGTTTATATTTCTTATTTACATAAAGAAGCGTCCCAAATTTATGTAATTAAGAAATGATAAACCCCCTTATGGTTCAGTTGATAGATAATTTATTTATTAAATGAAAGGCTCCCAATCCTTTCAAATAAATAAATTATAAATCATCCTACTTAATACTTCCCGGTGAAACGCGTACTCTCAATAACCTTCCAAGGTGGTTTGACATGACGATGCATTGCTCTAATGATATGGGACGGAGTGATTTAAAACTCCGGCTGTTGAAGTTGGGAGTAAAAAACCACCAGGCGAGAATCGTAACAAGATTCAAGATAATTAATGAGTACTTGGTTAGGAAAATAAGGTAAAAGTCTCTCTGAACGAGTCAACATAGCATTCCCATATCAATCCTCCTAGTTACAAGTCCCTCCTATACAAGACTTGTAACATTTGATTCATACTTAATCCCGTGTAAAACAGAATTATAACGGCCTCCGCAATACGATATTATTTAAAGTTATGAAGAAAATAATATTCTTGAGAGACATTGATAACCTACAATTCTGAGAACGGAAATGAGATCATTGTGCAACCCACAATGTCTAAGAAGTAAAATGAGACCATTGTATAAACTCAAACAATGTCTGAGTATAATTGAGACAATTGTGCAAATCACAATGTCTTATAAATATTCTGGTATTTATATCAAAACACTTATATGAATAATCGTAAATATACGCAAAAGATGTAGCATATATATTACATATATGTATGTCAACGAAGCCCTAATGGCAACACGTAATGAAAGCACATTAAGCAAGACGTGTATGCTCCACTTTGAAATGTTTGCTGTGATTGCAATATTGTGAAAACTTATAGTCTAAGTAACCTGAACAACCTAGTTTTTCTCTATAACCAGTGCTCGTGATACCAATCTGTAACACCCCCAAAAATCATATACAACGCAGCGAAATACCAAATTGTGCACATCATAATACACAGCAATAAACAAGAAGAACGACCTCTAAATGTGTCGGTTGAAAAATACCATTGTTAATTTATTAAATCAAAATCTGAATTAATATGCATTGTCCCATAATTAGGCCATCACCAATGAAAAACTTGAATGTTAAAGACATCAATGCACATCAAATAATCCAAGCATCTATTCACCTGAGAAAAACATGCTTAAAAGTGTCAACATTAAAGTTGGTGAGTTCAAGAAGTTTTAAAATGAATGAAGTTCAACAAATAATTTATCCACTGTGTCATCACAGTACCATGTAAAATGTTTATAAAATATGCACGACCCATTTTATGTCACCAAAAGTACCAATATTATCCCAAAGATTTTATAAAGAATGCATGGTTAATTTAATGAACAAAATGTTCCAATGTATGTATTTGTCGGGGGGGGGGGGGGGGGGGCTATAGTCCCAACGTTATAATCCGACATGTTATAACGTTCGTTCCCAGTGATAGCTAATCACCCGAACGGGGGTTGTCAATCCCGAATAGATCCTATTTATATCATTCACGGTGTACATCACCCTATTAATGTTCGGTACCGGCTATACTAATCCCCGAATAGGGATCCACACCAATAGATCTATTTCATAACATTCGCGCTCACCCTCCAAGTGATTTACAGTTCATGACGCTGTGACGTAGACTTGTATGTACCCTAATTTGGGCAGTGATACAAATAGTATATACTCCCGTTACCGGTGTCCCCTCCAAGAACACCCGGGCAGTAATGTAAAAATATGTACTCCCGTTACCGGTGTCCCCTCCAAGAACACCCGGGCAGTAATTTTATTGTTATCAGTTCAATCAGCCTAAGCTAATCCGAAATCATTTCAAAAGTAAAGTATGCATTTGTGACCAAAAATGAAGTCAAATAATGTATCTCATAGCGAGCTATGCAAATAAGTATGTAAACCAATTTGTAATCAACCATGTAAATGCATTTGTAAACAAGCATGTTCTCACCCCAAAAATATATGTAAAACCAGTAAAACATGGGGCTATAAACTCACAAAATCCCTTAAAACAATCACATTGTTATAAGATAACCGAGTAAGTATAAGAATTTGTAGACAAGCATGTATCCCCCTCGCGGGTTATAAAACATTCAAAAGATTGAAAAGCGAGGCTATGAAACTCACATTGATTAAAGACCACGATCAATTAATCCAATTAAATCACAACTGAATCTGCAACGATCTCGACCACGACCTATAATTATGTCGTTCGATTATAACACGTAATAAATACGACCAACGATGCGTACATCGTTACCACGAAATCATACATATTTTTATATGTATACATACATATATACATGTGATGAGAAATCCACTTGCGCGTCTTTAAAACCTTAACCCCTAGTATATTATTTGTATATATACTATTTTCCGTCCAATCATAACTTATCTCAATATTTACAGAAAGTTACTATTTTAGACCTTTAGAACCAAACAATGATCTTAAAACTATTAATTGAAATAATATATCAACCGTCCTTATTTTATTATTCAAAATCGTACACATAATGTATTAATATTAATTAAAATATCCGTTGACTTTTACGTCGACCTTTAGTTTTTGACCCGCTATATCTCAAGTTTTAAAACTGATAAGCCTCGCGGCAAAGTAAAACGTCATTACGAACAACTTTCGTGTTTCGCCGGAAGGCTAAAACGGACTCGAAAGTGCTCGAAATCGTTTTATTTAATCGATATTCCGATTTTATATATGAAAAATAACTTAATTTCTATTAAAGTGTATATTCCGATTTCGATCCAGTTTCTTCGTTATTGGGAGTTAGAAGTCCCGTTTTATGTCTAAACGTCCGTAAAAATATAATTTGTTATCTTTTGTAAACCAAAGTCTAACTTATCAAAGTCTCGAATCCCGAATCCCATGTTCCGATTTCTGATTTAAATTACTCGTTATATAAAGGCACTAAAGTCCATTTTTTTTAGTCCAATTCTCGTCTCAAATATGTCTAATACCGCTTATAACTTTATATAAATCTCGTTTTAATATTTATTCATGTTTTACTAGACCGCGCAAGTTATAATATTTTTCATCACATTTAATCAATTTATAATATAACGAAATAATTGAATACTTTTAAACTAAACGCACCCTTTTTCGGTGTCACCACACTCAAACGCACCCTACGGCTGTTATGAACAGCCAAACGCACCCTATTTGGGCGGCTGTCCGGAAACCAACCCGGACGCACCCTTTGTGTTATAACCCAAACCAACCCAAACACACCCTAGGCTGTCCCGCAGCCAACCCGACACATCCCTTTGTCTTTATAACCAAACAAACCCACACCCTCGTGGCTGTTACCATTTACCAAGCGCACCCTTGGTGGTTATGTCCAAACCCGAAACAACCCTTCCCCCGGTTATACCCGGCTGTCCCACAGCCAACCCGATGACCCAACCCGGCTCGCTGTTTTGACAGCCAAACCCGACACCCCTTGGTGGTTATAACCTTAACCCGAACCAAACCCACCCTCGTGGTGGCTGTCGACAAACAAACGCACCCTTGTGCGTGCTATACACCCAACCCGACGCACCTTGTTGCTATAACCTAAACCAAACGCAGCTCTCGGGCTGAGACCAAACCCCACGCACCCTTGAGGTGTTTATACTCAAACCAAACCCCACCCCTAGCTGCTGCCCACGAACCAAACGCACCCGTTCCCGGTGAAAACAGAACCAACACGCACCCCTTGCGTGACTCTTGCTGCCAAACCCTACCCGAACGCACCCTCGTGGTGCAACATATAAACCAAACGCAGCCTTTTCGGTGGCTGAGGAACCAAACCGAACGCACCCTCGGTGCGGCTGCCGTCGGAGAAAGGAGGGGGGAAAAAATGATGCGTGGAGAGAGTGATGTGGGATCGGATAGATCGGGATATGGGAGATTTTGGTGTTGGCCGGAAAAGCTCGCCGGAAAACTTTTTCGGCGGCTGTGGTGGTGGTCGTCGGCTGGTGGGGAGAGAGGAAGGTGAAGTGTGTGTATTTGTATAAAGATGGAATGAAATGAAATGAAGAAATATATATAAATTATATATATAAATATTATATATATATATATATATAATATACATTAATATATATATATATATATATATATAATATATATTTATATATATATATATATATATATATATATATATATATATATATAGATTTAGATAAAATGTTTACTAAACATAAGTGGCAAGTCCCAATAAGTTCGAGGTTTACTTTGTAAATATTTCCCAAGGGGCCAAAAGTGTAACATTTGAGTAACTTTTATAAATATTGGTTCGGGACTCATTTGAGCGACTTAACGAATGATTCAACGCACGAAACTTGCGCCATTGTTTTTCAAATCATTTTTCCGATAAAAATGAGTATTCCTTGATAATATTTCATAAATATTTTATAACATTTAATAAAATATATGTTATTCATTTTGCGAACCGGTTTTGCCTCGTCCGAAATAAAGATGGATTTAAGCTCGAGTATTCGCGTTATCAACAACGCTTTTAATTAAAATGATAACTAGTTTATTTAATATTTTTATTAAATAATACTGAAAATTACAAACAAATTTAATTGTTTTGTGTGCTCCGCGTTGTATATATTAGAAGTATTTATTTTTTAATTTTTTTTTATATTTAATTTATATTAAATTATTTATATAATTTTTATTTTTATATCTTAATATTGATATGATTTAATATGAATATATATTATATTTATTAAATTTATATTTTATATATACTATATTAATAATTATTTAATTTATATTTTATTTTTATATATAATTTTTATAATTTTAATATTGATTAGTTTTATTTAAAAATTTATATTTTATATATAATATTTCTTTATAATATTATTAATTTTTTATAATAATTAAGTAACATTAATCGTATTTTTCACAAACAAATGAACACCCAAACTCAACAAAGAAACAACTAAACAACGAATCCCAAACTCAATATACACCTCAGAGAACTACAACACAATACACATTCACATAAAGAAAAAAAAACACCGAAAACAAACCACAAATCATAAAAACATACACAACAAACAATCCTCACAAAAATGATCAACAAACACCAAAAAAACAAACATCTAAACAACCACACTCCAAAAAACACACATCCAAAACACAACAAAACACAGACATAACAAAACACAAAAACACCCAAACCCAAACAAAAAACCCCAGAACAACAACACACAACCCACAAAACCACAAAAAAAACACAACCTACACACAAAATACCCAACAACAACAACTACAAGCGAACAAAGCACAATATCCACACAACACTCAACACACAAAAAACAAACACAGCACAACGACACACCAAAACAAAACAACAACGAAAACAACGAAAACACTAACGCAACACATCCCCATTAAACAAAACAATCAACACATAAACACAAAACACCCATAAAAACAACACAACAAAAAAAAGCCATCACACAACACAACACACAAAACAAAAAACCAACAAAGAACACATCAAACAAAAAACAAAACAAAAACAAACCAAAAGAACAAAACACAACCCTGAAAAAAACAACCACGACAACAACACAAAAACAAACACACAAAAAAATCAAAACATCAACATGACAAAAAACCCAACCCCCACTAAATAACAAACCAACTCAAACAAAAACACAAAAACAAAACACTACTAACAAAAACACAGAAAACCACTACTTTCAAACAAAAAACCATACACAAACACAAACAAACACAAACTCCAACAACCATCCAACCAACACCAAACAACCCAATAAAAAACACACAACAAATCAAAAACCCAAACATTACGACGAGACAACAAACCGAAACAATACCCACACAACAAAAAACAACAAACCAAAGAGGAAAACACACCATTCACAAACAAAAACACATCCACTAAAACCCACCAACAAAACAACACAAAAAAAACAACAAAACAAAAATCTAACAAAAAAGCAACACACAACAAACAAACAAACAAACCAAAACCCACCAAACCAACAAAAACAATCAAACACAAACAAAAACACAAAAAAAAACTACACAAACATCAAACAAAAACAAAAAGCCAAACAAACACCAAACGAACACAAACAAAACTAACACAACCAACAAACCAACAACACCCACACACAAAACAACACACTCAACACGACAAAATAAAACAAAACACAAACAACCACACCACACCGAGCAGAACAAATAAGAACACCAACGCAAAAATAACCAAAAACCTAAAAACAAAAAAAAAATAAACACCAAAACATCAACACAACTCAAACACACAATCACACACAAACACAAAAAGCAAAAAAAGCCTACAAAAATCAAAACAACCAACAAAACACAACAAAATCACACCAAAAACCACAAAAAACCACAAAACAGAACACACAAAACCACTAAAAAGAAAAAAACAACAACAAAACCAACACACAACACTCCCACAGACAAAACACTTGAACGCACCCTTTAATTTTGGATGAAGAAAGCCCCATTACGGCTCGTATCCAGTATCACGGTCAAAACTCAAACTTATTGTCATTCATGACGTTTATCGACATCGAGACATTGCTTTGAGTCCCGTCTGAACACCGTGATTTAGATGATCTTCTAATAAGTCAAGCCAGATCCTAAAGTCACACTTGCAATCGTCATTCAAAATACGCAACTGCTCGATGTTACTTATTCCAATGTGTAGTTCCCCTAGAGTACAGTTATCCCCCACCAATAACTATAAGTTAAGATAAAACTACTTGTGGCTTGTTAGTAAGCAATGAACAAAAGTTTTAAGACTGAAATAGAAAGATAAACAAGATAAAAACACAAAACTATTTTTCAACGATTAATATAAATCTTATTAAAACTATAACCCTTATTGGTTTTAGAACAACAATGGGATTGAATGACAAGTGTGTGTTGTGGCTCCTCACTTACCAAACATAATAACTTAAATTAGTATGCTAAGTTGACAACTATCTAACCAGTTGAACTTGTTCAAGGACTTAGTTGATTTAGAGGAGTAGGTGTTTGTGAATGATACAACATTAAGTGCACAAACTTAAACCTGCTCTTTTGCAAGTGTTCTCTATTTAAAGTGCTAAGGTAGGGTCATACTCACAGGGGTGATAAGTGTGTGTCCCAAGGTTGATTGGACAAGTATATTTGTACAATTTGTCTTAATTACAATTCTAATCTAAGAATGGGACAAACATACTTTCTAAGGTCAGTGATGACACTGACCTTGTTTTCATACCTTATTCAGAATAGTTTGACTTTAAGTGGATAAGTACTTATTCTTATCCATTCAAACTTATCCCGCCTATTCTTTAGACTCTTGTCTTCAGGGTCTTTTAATAGTTGAGGAGATCATATCGGGTTTAGTAAGCTTATTGCAACAACTCACTGAACCCATCACCTTCTTCTTTGGCTTAAGGACTTCATTCACTGAATGTCGCCTCACTGAATGGTTGAGTCTTTCTCATAGACTCACATGGAGCTCTTGAAGGTAACTCACTGAATGACTATTCATTTAATGACCTTGGTGATGTTAAAGGTTATCTATCACTTAGGATATTTTCTATTCAAATCCAAGTGAAATATCATAGGTGTTAGCCTCACTATTTTAGTGAAGTTGCCGTCTTACACGTGAATTAGACTAGCTATAGACCAACTGCTAAACGCAGGGACTATTATAGTATATGTGGTATAGTTAGCTTTAGTATAGGCTATAAATATCCCCCATGTCTCTCCATGGGGGTTGGTGGAAGTTCAAGTATTGTTTTTCATTCTTATCTTAATAAAACACATTTTCTTTCACCCTCTCTCTTACTTTCTCTCACAACTATATGTCTCATATCATTTGTTTTGATCAACCCCCCCCCCCCCAATAGGTGAATTACTAGTCTTTTCAATTGGTATCAAGAGCTAACCGGGGTGTTTTGTATTCGTGTTGTTGTGTTCATGTTTTTCAGCTTATTCTCTGCTTATTATAGCTATTTTGTGGCTTATTTTGGCTGAAAAAAGCCACGGATCAGTCTTGGTTTGTTGTTGCGTGACTTTGTTTTATAACAGTCTATATATTGTTCTTGATGAGTTTTTTTGGTCGTATTTTTTTCCAAAAGCTTATCATCTGATCTGGTACATTCATTCTATCAGCTTAATTTCTAGCTTTTTACAAGCTGATGTGGGTGTTTAGCAGAATCTGGGCTAATGTTGATGCTAACAACTTATTTTTAAGCTTATCTTGAAAAGTAAAAAGATTGGTGGTAGCGGTTTGGTCACAAAAGTACTTTTTTGGGCTTAGTTTTGTTCTTAACAGCGGTTGGCAGTGAGAAAAAACCCAGATCCAGTTTTTAGGGAAAAGGTACAAAAGTACAAAAGTGACAGGCAGCGGTTTGGTAAATTTTGTCACAACGGTTTACAGTTGTTTTTGGTGGCGGTTTGACCAAACCACTGCCATAGCGGTTTACCAACAGGTTGTATCGGTTTTCCCATTTCATAGCTTACCAAAACAAACCGCTACCCATTTTAAAACCTGACAGCGGTTTGGTATTAGCAGTGGTTTACTGTGTGCCATAGCGGTTTGGATTTTTCCATATCGGTTTAATACTAAGCGAGTTGACCGAGTCAACTCAGCTGAGTCAACTCGGTTCTTACCGAGTTGACTGAGTCAGGCTCTGAGTCAACGGGTCAAGAAAAAACCAAAAAGAAAAGAAAAGACTCAATCAAACCCATATCAATAAACCACAACAACAACAGCCAACTATAAACCACAAACCACAAACAACATCAACCACATCAAATCAAATCCAAGACTAAACTTAACAACCCATCGTCACAAATTCATCTCCATAACAAATCCACAAATTTAGTCCTATTCCCATCATCACAATCATAATCCTATAAATCCATCTCCATCTCATGACTCGAATGATAATTTATATCAGTTAATCTCAGTTACCTTTTTTCTCGAGTCGTGTTTTAAAACGATCCAACATGATCTTATAAAGATCATTCACTCGAAAGGAAAATCCATCATCGACCTGTGATGGTAAAACTATCTTTGATGTACGAAATTAAAGAATGAGTCATAACAATCTTGTTACACTCCTTCTTTGATTCGAATGACACACAAACAAGAAACATTTACCTACCCGAGACCTTGTATTATCAAGATCTTGATGACGTGCTTTATTCTTCGAGTTGTTATTGCCTTATTGGTTCGTATAAGGCATATGACACGTTTTGTGTTTAGAAGTTATATGGTTAGACATCATTATAATCGTATGATCTAAAGTATGGAATGAGATTGGATGTTTTTATGTTGTTTGATTTAGAGGATGTGAGAGAGATGGGATAGTTTTTTTTATGACTGTGTTTTTTTATTAGGGTTAGGTTAATTGTGGAGTGTTTTTAGGGGTTGTTTTCTTTTATATCCCTAATTTACACATAGACGGGTATCAATTCTCAAGTGGGCCGGTATAGGTGTGTTATAGATTTAGGTTATAGTTTCTTTGTTGGGCCGAGTATAATGGAAAATAATAGGCTAATAGTAGGTAGATTTTTTGGATCCGGGTTTTAGAAGTTAGTGATGGGCCGAGATTTATTAAGGATGCGCTTGGGCTGCGATCTCAATACTTGGGCCGTGATTTTACATAATGGTTGGGCTAATTATGGTAATAAAAGGTGGGCTGATATGATATGTTGAGCCGGGAATGTTCATGGTTTATCTATTTCAGGCTCGTGTTATCGGATTAAGCCGGGTATTAAAACAATATGTTGTCGGGTAATGTATAAATGACCGGGTTTTATTACTTGGACGGGCCGTGCTAATGGTATATTTATTGAGCCTGATATCCGTTAACCATCAAAAATCACGAACAACAACACAACAAACACAATACATTACACTAAAAACGATCCTTATCAAAATTCACCTTCATTCATAATTGCTAGTATTGAATTTTAATGATTGCGGAGTTCTTGTCAGATGCTACTTACTTGGGATTGAAGTAGACTTTCACGGGGAGTATACTTATTTCGTCTTTGATTTTCTCTACAACAAAGATGACTTGTTCGGGAATATACGATTTGTGATGAAGACTTGATTTATCTAGTTATACCTGATGTAAGGAGTTACATTGTAGTACTCAGTGTCTCACGTAGTTGAGGAGATTTCAAGAGGTGTTGTATTTTTTGTATACTTTGGAGCGGGTATATGGTACTTAGAGATCTCCTCTGCATCGTTCTTCATCACATGGATAGTACAAGATTAAGTCATAAGTCGGGGAGTTTGTTTCATTCTCAGGTTCGTTACATCGGGTTATCTCTATTAGTAGTCATCAGTATTAGCCTACTGAATAGATAAGGGGATTTAGTTCGGATTGATCAAGAGAGAATTATAAAGAGGGTACAATTTGACATCTTCTCACAGAGTATTGCTTATGCAATCACGGGTATATGAAGCTAAGTAAGCAGTTCCAGTTGGCATACGATGTACACATGTGTAGGATGATTCCTTAGTTAGTCATCATCCTAAAGGGAGAAATGTGTACATTCGGTACTTAGTTCATTTTTAAATGTTACCACTCAGTTTTGAATTTACCAGATTTGACTACGCAGCGGGATAAAATGCTTTCACTCGGGACTTAGTTGACTTTGGTGAAACAATTTAAATGGGTACATTCGGGACTTAATTGACTTTGATGTTACCATTTGGACTACATACAGGAACAAATTGCGTACACTCAGGAATTAGTTAGCTTTGGTGTGGCAATTTATATTTACACTTTTCTGGAGGAGAAAAGTGCATTTTGTTAGGATTAAAAGTCTTCTTTATGTTGTTTGAATTACTGCGGCGCAAGTTTGTGTTTAATGCTAGCTACAGCCTACAAGAGTTAGTACTAGCTCAGAAAACATCAAA
Organism: Tanacetum coccineum; assembly: GCA_026074375.1. NCBI lineage: Eukaryota > Viridiplantae > Streptophyta > Magnoliopsida > Asterales > Asteraceae > Tanacetum > Tanacetum coccineum. The sequence continues at coordinate 25,252 of BQNB010013225.1, read as the reverse complement.
GAAAATAGTGGCTAAGTAAGTTACTACTGTTAGTACTAAAGTCAGACTGCTCAAGTGTCAGACAGTTAATGCTGCTAGTGAAAATATGCCTCAAGTTACTACTGCTAGTGAATATCAAGTTAATGCTGGTAGTTAGTATTGCTTATATGATATGTATTAGTTGTTTATAGAAAAGATTATGGATACTTATTAAAGTATTATAAGCCGACTAGGGCTCCTTGGTGTATAAAAGGAGGTCCTAAGGCATAGAGTTTTATATATGATCTTTTATCAATTTTCGTAGCTTCAAGGTCTTTGTAACCTTAATACTTTGAGAGTATTCGTATTATTATCATTAATAATATTGGAGCTTATTTGTTGACTTGTATGTTCATTGAATTAATGTTTCATTGATAATTCTTTTTAATATTAAAGATTAGATTCTGCATAATCTTTAATAACATCAAACACAGTTCTACATATTGTGGTGTAGATTTAATCAATATAACTAAACCTTAAACAAGCTTAAGGAATTTGATCTATAGAAGTAGGATCAACAAGTGGTATCAGAGCTTGTTGAAAAGCTATGAATAAGAAGAACCTGTTTTTGCTAAAAGATAGGGATCAAGATTCTGCACACATGGTGGCTGCATCCAAAGTTCCCATGCTCAAACCTAGTGAGTATGAGATATGTAGAATGAGGATTGAACAATATATCCAGATGATAGACTATGCACTATGAGAAGTCATAGAGAATGGTGCAACCTTGCCCAAAAACAAAAATTATAGAAGGAGTTATGACAGAGATGCCTATTACAACTGCTGAAGAAAAGGCTCAGAGAAGATTAGAGGTGAAAGCTAGAAGTACTTTAATGATGGGCATTCCCAATGAACATCAGTTAAAGTTTAACTCTATAAAGGATGCTAAGAAGTTGCTGGAAGCTGTTGAAAAGAGATTTGGTAGGAATGCAGCTACAAGAAAGACTCTGAATCTCTTAAATCAGCAATATGAAAACTTCACTGCTCCAAGCTCAAAGATGCTTGATCAAACTTTTGATAGGCTTCAAAAGCTTGTGAGTCAGTTGGAGCTTTTGGATGAAAAGCTTTCACAAGAAGATGTTAATCAAAAGTTATTAAGAAGTTTGTCACCAGAGTGGAACACACATGCAGTTGTGTGGAGGAATAAAGCTGATTTGGATACAAAGAGCATGGATGATCTTTACAATAACCTCAAGGTGTATGAACCAGAAGTTAAAGGGATGTCTAGCTCAAGTTCAAGCACACAAAACATGGATTTTGTGTCCTCTTTAAATAACAACACTAGCAGCACTAATGGAGCAGTTAATACTACTCAAGCAGTTAATAATGCTCATGGAGTTTCTACTGCTAGCACTCAAGTTAATGATGCTCACTTTACAAATATTGATAACTTGAGTGATGTTGTTATTTGTACATTTTTTGCTAGTCAACCAAATTGACCTCAACTTGTACATGAGGACTTGCAACAAATTCATCCAGATGACATGAAAGAGATGGGTTTGAGATGGAAAATGGCCATGTTGACTATGAGGGCAAGAAGGTTTTTGAAGAATACACGAAGGAAGCTTACTGTTAATGGTAATGAGACTATTGGTTTTGATAAGTCCAAAGTGGAGTGCTACAACTGCCACAAGAGGGGACATTTTGCTAGGGAGTGCAGAGCTCCAAGAAATCAAGACAACAAGAACAAGGAAAGCTTAAGAAGGAGTGTGCCTATGGAAACATCTACTTCCACAGCTTTGGTGTCATGTGATGGTCTTGGTGGATATGACTGGAGTGATCAGGCAGAGGAACAGCCTAATTATCAACTCATGGCTTTCTCATCTTCAAGTCCTGACTCAGAGGTATCTAATGATTCTATTTGTTTAAAATCTTGTTTGGAAACTGTTGAACTTCTTAAATCTCAAAATGATCAACTATTAAAAGATTTAAAGAAATCTGAGTTAATGGTTCTAGGTTATAAGACAGGTTTAGAGTCAGTGGAAGAAAAACTTGAAGTTTATAAAGCAAAAGAGTCTATTTATTTACAAGATATTAAGGGCTTAAAAAATTCATATAGGAGAAATAGCTATAGGAGAGCTTAGGAATAAGCTTAAAATAGTTCAAAAAGAAAATGATGGCATTTAACTTAATGTAGATAAATTTGAACATGCATATAAAAGTTTAAACAAGCTCATAGAATGTTAGATAGCTGACAACTGCAAGAAAGGTTTAGGCTATGAAAATTATAATGCAGTTCCACCTCCCTACACAGGAAATTTCATGCCTCCAACACCTGACCTTGTGTCCTTTACTTGATTAATATAGAGTTTTGTTAATATCCTGTAAGTTGAAACTGTAAAGCTATGTCCCTAGTGAAGAAGAGCCAAAGGTGGTTAGGAAGTATAATGAAGCCCTAAGTATGAAGAATGGGTGTCCAAGATGAAAGTCGAGAAAATAGGATTTGTTCTCAGCCTAAAAATGAAAAGAAATCTGTTAGGCCTAGTATTATTAAGAAAGAGTTTGTCAAATCTAAACAACAAGAAAAAACTGCTAGAAAAATTGTTAAACAAGTTAAGCAATTTAGGCAAAACACTCATAGTCCAAGAGGCAATCAAAGAAATTGGAACAATATGATGTCTCAAAAACTAGGGGGGGGGGGGGGGGGGGGGGGGGGGGGGGGGGGGGGGGGGGGGGGGGGGGGGGGGGGGGGGGGGGGGGGGGGGGGGAGGAAGCAAATTTTGAGATATTAATAAGGCATCGTATGTGTGTGGAAGCTTTGATCCTTTGTGCAGTGGATTCAATTACCATACAAAAAACAGTTTCAAAATCAAAGGATGGTAAAACCTATTTGGAACAATGCTCAAAGGGTGAATCATCAAAACTTTTCTAAAAAGACTCACCCCTGTGCTAAAAAGAACTTGGTTCCAAGAGCAGTACTAATAAAGTCTGATTTAGTATCAATTAAAACTGCTAGACAAAATATTTTAAAAACAGCAGTATTGATTAATACTGTTAGACAAGTTAATACTGCTCACTCAAAAACAACACTGAATGCTGCTAGACCAATGTCATATATTTCTAAAATAGCACACTCAACTGTTAAGAGTCCTATTCATAAGAACACAGCATTTAAAATCAGTAATATTAATCAAAGGTTTAATACTGTTAGGGGTAATAATTTTAATATTGATAGGCCAAAAGTAGTAATTAATGCTGTTAAGGGAAATAATTTTAATGTTATTAAGGCCTCAGCTTGTTGGGTTTGGAAACCAAAGCATAAAGTTTTAGACCATGTTTCTAAACACAACAGTGCATCAATTACCCTAAAAAGTTAGATTATATTGATGCACAAGGCAGATCCAAGTCAGTGATGGCTTGGGTCACCAAAAGAAACTGATTTTCTTATCTAATGTGCAGGGTAATCCATAAATGGATTTACAGGATCAAGGAGTGATTGATAATGGATGCTCAAGCACATGACCGGGAACACATGTCTTATCTTACAAATATAGAAGAAGAAGATAGATGGAGGATATGTTGCTTTTGGAGGGAACCCTAAAGGAGGGAAAATCACAGAAAAAGATACCATTAAAACTGGTAATCTAGATTTTAAAATATGTGTATTTTGTGAGAGAGATAAAGTTTAATCTCTTTAGTGTTTCACAAATATGTGATAAAAAGAATAGTGTTCTTTTTAATGACACTTAATGTATTGTTTTATCTCCAAACTTTAAGTTAATTGATGAAAGTTAAGTTTTACTTAGAGTTCCTAGAAAGAACAATATGTATAGTGTTGATTTAAAGAACATAGTTCCTAAAGGAGGTTTAACTTGCCATTTTGCAAAAGCCACATCTGATGAATCTAAACTTTGGCATAGAAGGCTTGGTCACTTACATTTTAAAACCATGAATAAATTGGTTAAGGGAAATCTTATAAGAGGTTTACCTTCCAAACTTTTTGAAAATGATCAAACCTGTGCTGCTTGTTAAAAGGGAAAGCAGCATAGAGCCTCTTATAAGTCCAAAAATAGAGAGCTCAATCAGCCTTCCTTTACATTTGTTGCATATAGACTTGTTTGGTCCAACATTTGTAAAAAGCCTTAAGAAGAAAATGTATTGCCTAGTTGTCACAGATGATTACAGTAGGTTTACATGGGTTTTCTTTCTAGCTACTAAGGATGAAACTAGTGGCATTCTTAAGTCCTTTATAACTGGGATAGAAAATCTAGTTTAGATCACAAGTTAAGGTGATTAGAATGGTGTAATGGGAACTGAGTTCCAAAACAGAAGAAATGAATTAGTACTTGTAAAACGAATGTATTTTTAGATAAATTATGTGTAGCTAGAACTCCACAATAAAATAAGAGTTGCTGAGAGGAGGAATGGGCACTAATTGAGGTTGTAGGACTAATGCTATCTAATTCTAAGTTGCAACTACTTTTTGGGCAGAAGCATTGTTAATACTGCCCCCCCCTGCATGTGCAAAATAGAGTGTTAGTAGTTAAGCCTCATAACAAGACTCCATATGAACTTTTTCATGGTAGAACACCAACTTTAAGTTTTAATGAGACCATTTGGTGTTTCTGTTAACCAATTTCTTAATATCAAGAACACTTAGGCAATTTGATTGTAAAGGCTGAATGAAGGTTTCTTTGTTGGATACCTTTTGTATAGTAAAGCTTTAGAGTATTCAAAGTAGAAACAATGATAGAAAAGAAAACTTGCATATTAGGTTTAGTAAGAGTACACCTAATGTTGTAGGTTAGTTTTGGGTGGGTAAGGTAGGTGCTGGGAACCAGATTAGCTATTGATATATGCACTAACAAGAACAATGATAATGACCAATTGTTGCAGGTACATCAGTCTACAGATGATTTTGCCCAAGGTACAAGCAAGTGATAATGCATGTCAAGCTAGAAAGGAGAATAGTAACCTGTCAAAGATTTCATTTGCTACCATTATGGGACTGCTGGACCACCATAGACCATCCCCAAGATCTAAAGAGTTCTCATAATGATGGATTCAAACCTTCAAGTGATGATGGAAAGAAGGTTGATGAAGATCCAAGAAAAGATAGTGAATGTAAAGATCAAGAGAAGAAAGATAATGTTAACAGCACTAACAATGTTAATACTGTTAGTTCAACTGTTAATGTTGATGGCACCAATAAGGTTAATGTTGTTGGTGGAAAAACAAGCATTGAACTTCCATTTGATCTAAATATGCCTGCTTTGGAAGATTGATAGCATATTTGACTTCACAAGAGATGATGAAGATGATGGTGTAGTGGCTGACATGAACAATTTGGATACAACAATCCAAGTCAGTCCTAATCCAACTACAAGAATTCATAAAGATCATCCTTTTGATCAAGTGATTAAAGATTTGCAATCAGCTACACAAACAAGAAAGATGTCAAAGAATTTAGAGGAACATGGGTTTGTTGGTACTATTTAACAAAGAATAAACCATAAAGACCTTCAAAATTGCTTGTTCGCTTACTTTTTATCACAGGAAGAACCCAAAAAGGTAAATCATGCATTGAAGGATCCAAGCTGGATAGAGGCTATGCAGGAAGAGTGTCTACAATTCAAGTTACAAGAAGTCTGGACTTTAGTAGATTTACCAAATGGAAAAACGGCTATAGGCTCTAAATGGGTTTTCAGGAATAAAAAAGATGAAAGGGGAATTGTGATAAAAAAAATAAAGCAAGAATGGTTGCTCAAGGGTACATATAAAAAGAAAGGATTGACTATGATGAAGTCTTTTCCCCAGTTGCAAGAATTGAAGCAATTAGGCTATTTTTAGCTTATGCTTTATTTAAAGATTTTGTGTGTTCATAGATTAAAAAGTGCATTTCCTCTATGGGAAGAATAACATAAAGGTGTATGTATGTCAAACCACGCAGGATTTGAAAATCCAGACTTTCCTGATAGAGTATACATGGTTGAAAAAGCATTGTATGGATTACATTAAGCTCCTAGAGCTTGGTATGAAACCTTGTCAACATATATCTGTTGGACAGTGGGTTTCAAAGAGGGAAAATTGACAAGACCTTATTCATCAAAAGGCACAAAGGTGATATTGTGTTGGTCCAAGTTTATGTGGATGATATCATCTTTGGTTCAACAAAGAAGGAGCTATGCATTGCATTTGAGAAGTTGATGAATGAGAAATTGTTAGTAAGTTCTATGGGAGAACTTACATTCTTCTTGGGATTACAAGTGAAGCAGAAGAAGGATGGCATATTTATTAGTCAAGATATATATGTTGCTAAAATTTTAAAGAAATTTGGGTTTACAGAAGTCAAGACTGCAAGCACACCAATGGAAACTCAAAAGCCTCTGCTCAAGGATGAAGATGGTGAAGAAGTGGATGTTCCTATGTATAGGTTAATGATTGGTTCATTAATGTATCTTACATCTTCAAGACATGACATCATGTTTGCAGTATGTGCCTATGCTAGATACTAAGTCAATCCAAAGGTTTCACATCTTCATGCTGTAAAAAGGATTTTTAGATACTTAAAAGGTCAACCAAAATTGGGTCTTTGGTATCCAAAAGATTCTCCTTTTGATTTGGTAGCATACACTAATAGTGATTATGCTTGAGCAAGCTTGGATTGGAAGTCTACAACAGGAGGTTTCAAATCCTTGGATGTAGATTAATATCATGGCAGTGCAAGAAACAGATAGTGGTTGCAAATTCCACTAAGAAGCTGAATATGTGGCTGCTTCAAGTTGGTGTGGACAAGTGCTTTGGATTCAGAATCAACTACTAGATTATGGGTACAAATTTATGCATACCAAGATCTTTATTATCAATAACAGTACTATTTGCATAATTAAAAATCTTGTTTTTCATTCAAAAACAAAGCATATAGAGATCATACATCATTTCATTAGAGATTGCAATGAAAAGAAATTGATTCAAATGGTCAAAATCCATACTACAAGCAATTTGTAAACAGATTTGCTTACAAAAAAGCTTCGATGTAAGTAAGCTTTCAATAATTGATTGCTAGTATTGGAATGCCTAAATCTTAAATCTTTTGTATCTCTTATGTTTTTTGTAGAGTTTTGTATGAATTAGTACTGTTATACATGTCATTAAAAGTTTTTGCTGTTAAGTATAATTAGTATTGCTGGTTGTACTTAATACTGCTGAGTTTCTACTGTTAGTTATACTTAATACTGTTAAGTATAATTAATATTGTGATAATTATGAAAATTGCTATGGTTTGTGTTTTCTTGGTTTTTGTACTAACATTTTGTAGGAAAAGCAAAGAAAAGTGTTAGATTGATGATCATAATGTTGTTTGGAATAGAATTGGAGTTAATGCTGGTGACTCAAAGTTAATGCTACTAGACATAACTTACTACTGCTGAGTTACTACTGCTGGGTTATTAAGGGTATTTTTCATAAATACTTTGATTAAGGGTTTCAATCAATCATTTAATCGATTTCATTCTTTCATATACTCTCTAATTACAAACCCTAACTCAATTTTATCATCCATTATCAAAACCCAACATAAATGACGACTCTAAAGTTTGCAGATACTCATAATATGGTCGTCGTTTTTGTCTAAACCCACAAAGAGTGATGGGTTTGAACAAATTGTGGATTTTTTGAATGCACACCCTATAAGGTATGCATTAACGGTTAATCCTACTATATATATTTCTTGCGTTGAACAATTCTGGTCTACTGTCAAGGCCAAAACTATCAATGGGGAAGAACAGTTACATGCCCTAGTAGATGGCAAGAAGATAATCATTACTGAATCATCTGTTAGAAGAGATCTTCAACTAGTAGATGAGGAAGTATTGTTGTTAACGCAAATTTCTACCATTTTTGAACAACTTACATTGATGGGGTATGAGAAAATTTACAAAAGCTAACTTTTCTTAAACCATTCTTTTCCCCACAATGGAAATTTCTAATTCATACTATTTTAGAGTGTCTAAGTCCAAAGACTACTGCATGGAATGAGTTTAGTAGTACTATGGCATCTGTCATTATCTGCTTAGCCACAAACCAGAAATTTAACTTTTCAAAATTGATTTTTGATAGTATGATTAGAAACTTGGATAGTAAACAAGCTAAATTTTTTATGTATCCAAGGTTTGTACAAATATTTTTAGACAAACAATTTGATGGGATGCCAACTTATAAGAGAATTTATATTTCACCCTATCACACTAAAAAGATTTTTGGAAATATGAGAAGAATAGGCAAAGGTTTTTCTGGTAGAGTAACACCTTTATTTCAAACAATAGTGGTACAAAACCAATCACAAATGGGTGAAGGTTCAGCAATTCCAACTGATCCCCATCACACACCCACTTTTATTCAACCATCTACTCAACCTCAAAAGACACAAAAACCTAGGAAGCCTAAAAGAAAGGACACTCAGGTACCTCAGCCTAGTGATCTTATTGAAAGTGTTGCAGATGAGGCTGCCCATAAGGAGTTAGGTGATAGTTTGGTGAGGGCTACCACTACTGCTTCTAGCTTAGAAGCAGAGCTGGACAGTGGTAACATCAATAAGACCTAATCCAAGGAAACACCTAATGAATATAGTTTCCTAGGAACTACTTCAGGTGGTGGTCCTAGGTGCCAAGAAACCATAGGGGATACTATTGCTCAAACTAGGTTTGAGAATGTATCTAAACATTCCAATGATTTACTGCTCACAGAAATCTAAAAGAGGTAACACACTTCGAAGTGATGAGGATAGACTTAAACTTGATGAATTGATGGAATTATGTACCACTTTACAAAACCAAGTTCTTGATTTGGAGAAGACAAAGACCACTCAACATAATGAGATTGCTAATTTGAAAAGGAGGGTCAAGAAGCTTGAAAAGAAAAATAGGTCAAGAACTCATAGGCTGAAGAGATTATACAAAGTTGGTTTGACTGCTAGGGTAGAATCCTCTGATGAGAAGAAAGTTTGGGTGCGGATGCATCTAAACAGGGGAGGATTGATGTTATTGATGCGCAGAAGAGAATTTAGTCTGGTTAGTATTCATGATATGAATGTTTCTGCTGGTGAGGAAGTTGTTAAAGAAGTAGTTGAAGTTATTAACACTGCTAAGCTAATTATTGATGCTGCTCAGGTTAGTGCTGCTAGTGTTGCAACAACTGTTAGTGCTGCTACAACAACTACTGCTATAATTACAACTGTTGATGATATTACTTTGGCTCAAGCACTTATAGAAATGAAGAGTACAAAACCCAAGGTGAAAGGGGTTGTTATACAAGAGCTGGGTAAATCTACAACAACAATATCTTCACTACTATCTTTACAACAATCACAGGACAAAGGTAAAGGGATATTGATAGAACCTGTAAAGCCTATGAACAAGAAAGATCTAATCAGGCTTGATGAAGAAACTGCTTTAAATTTACAAGCCGAATTTGATGAAGAAGAAAGACTTGCAAGAGAGAAAGCTAAAAAGAAAAAGAAGCCAATATTGCCTTGATTGAAATATGGGATGATATACAGGCAAAGATTAATGTTGATCATCAATTGGCTGAAAGAATGCAAGCACAAGAACAAGAAGAGTTGTCTATTGAAGAAAAGGCTATATTATTTCAACAACTCTTAGAGAAAAGAAGAAATCATTTTGCAGCTAAAAGAGCAAAAGATAAAAGAAAAAAACTACCAACAAAAGCTTAACAAAAAAAGATAATGTGTACTTACCTAAAGAACATGGAAGGATACAAGCTCAAAGATTTGAAGATGAAAGAGTTTGATTCTATCTAAGAGATGTTTTACAGATCATTCAAAAGGGTAAATACATTTGAAGACTTTAGAATAGAGTTGGTGAAAGGCAAAGAAAAAAGAGAAGGAACCGAGCTGGTACAAGAGATTACAAAGAAGCAAAAGGTGGAAGATGACAAAGAAACAGCAAAGCTTAAACAGTTAATGAAAATCATTCTAGATGAAGAAGAAGTAGCAATTGATGCTATACCTTTGGCAGTTAAGTCTCCAAGTATTGTTGGCTGGAAGATTTATAAAGAAGGAAGAAAAAGCTATTATCAAATAATGAGAGTTGATGGAAAGTCTCAAACATACGTGATCTTTAGTCAAATGCTTAAAAGTTTTGACAGACAAGATTTAGAAGATTTGTACAAGTTGGTAAAAGCTAAATATAAGTCAACAAGACCAGTGGAAGACTTGGATTTGTTGTTATGGGGTGATTTGAAAACAATGTTTAAACCACATATAGAAGATAATGTATGGAGGAATCACTAAGAATACAAAGTGTTGGATTGGAAGCTGTATGACTCCTGTGGAGTACATTCCTTGAGGATGCAACATATGTAGATTTACATGTTGGTAGAGAAGAAGTATCCCCTTGCACCACTTACACTTTCAATGATGTTGGAAAAGAAGCTTATAATTGATTATGAAAGTGAAATAGCTTATCATCTTCTTAAATTCATCATAAAACAGCCTAAAAAGTAAAGAAGTGTTTGGAAGCATCCTCCTGGTGTTGATGAAGCTTTAAAAGAAGAAACTAGATTATTTTGAAGAAGAATATCAAGTTTAGGGGAGGATTGTTAGGATTAAAAGTATTCTTGATGCTGTTTGGATTACTGCTGCTCATGTTTGTTGTTAGTACTACTCAAGGTTAAGACTGCTAAGAGATAAGTTAATGCTGTTGAGGTTAATAAGTTAGTACTGCTCAGAGACTTCAAAGAAAATATGCTAAGTGTTTACTACTGCTAGTACACAGTTAGTACTGCTAGTGAATATTAGTATTGCTGATGAACTTCAAAGAAAATATGATAAGTAGTTACTACTGCTAGTACAAAGTTAAGACTACTCAACTGAAGTTAATGCTGCTAGTAAAAATATGCTTGAAGTTACTACTGCTACTGAATATCAAGTTAATGCTGCTAGTTAGTACTGCTTATATGATATGTATTAGTTGTTTATAGAAAAGATTTTAGATACTTAGGAAAGTATTGTAAGCCGACTAGGACTCCTTGGTGTATAAAAAGAGGTTATAGGGCATAGAGTTTGATGTACAAGTACCAAAACCAGCACCAGAACCAAAACCAAAAATCAATCTTAGTCGTATAATTCTTAGCTACAAGGTATTTGTAACCCTAATACTTTGAGAGTATTCGTATTATTATCATTAATAATATTGGAGCTTGTTTGTTGAATTATATGTTCATAGAATTACTGTTTCATTGATAATTCTTCTTAATACTAAAGATTAGATTCCGCATAATCTTTAATACATTCAAACAAAGTTTGTACTATAGTTGTGTTATATTTATCTAATATAACTAAACCTTAAACACGCTTAAGGAATTCGATCTATTGAAGTGGGATCAACATAAATTGCGTACGCTTAAGGAATTTGATCTATTGTAGCAATTTATATCAGCACTTTCCTGGAGGGAGAAATGTATACATCAAGGACGCACAACAAGTTCACTTGATCAGGCTTTATAAAATATGCCGGAGGTTAGTCTTTAGAGATGATTAGTGCTTCAACCTGTTACTTTGGTGTCACAGTTTCGACTTCATAAAAGGGATAAAGTGTGTACTTTGGGTATTGAGTTGAATTCAAACAAGACTGGAATGCTTCATAAGTGAGACGATGTTGATGATATCATCCCTCACACAGTGTATCCTAAATGAGAAAGGAGGTCCTTAAGAAGTCTTCTGCATTGATTCTTAATCAGTCTCAAGGGTGTCTGTTTGGGAGGGAGCTGAAGTAAAAAGAGCCTACTAGTTGGGAGGGAGTAAAAACTCAACTAGATTCTACAAGCTGAAGAAATAAAGCTAGAGCATTCAAGTAGATCAAGGTCATTGAAGAAAATCTCAAGGAATGCTGGAGTTCATTCTTATCATTTTACTTTATTTTTGCTTGTAAGAAATATTATAACCAATTCACGTGTAACACCATCTTGGAGGGAGATTATTGGCGTCACTATTTTAGTGAAGCTGGCGTCTTATACGTGAATTAGACTAGCTCTAGACCGACTGCTAAACGCAAAGACTATTATTGTATATGTGGTATAGTTAGCTTTACTATAGGCTATAATTAACCCCATGTCTCTCCAAGGGAGGTTGGTGGAAGTTCAAGTAATGTTTTTCATTCTTATCTTATTTAAACACATTTTATTTCACCCTCTCTCTTACTTGCTCTTACTACAATATGTCTCATATCATTTGCTTTGATCAACCCTGTCCCCCCCCCTGAATAGGTGAATCACTAGTCTTTTCAATAAGGCACTGAATTGGCCCAACACAATGAGTTATAATGCGTATGGATATGATATCAAATGCTCATGTCACTTGTTTGAATTTTGAGGATCTTTTTGTAGTGAAAATATTGATCGAGAAGATTGTTAACAAGATTCATCCATGTTATATTTTGTCTTGATGGAGAAAATATGTGAAGCATAGACCTTACTTTGTGATAAATTGTTATAATGATTTGAAAAGGTGGGGAGAAATTTAATCAGATAGATCACTTATGTGCCAACTTTTATTAAGTTGCGCATATTGCAAATTAAAGTATGAATTTATGATCAATTATATATGCATGGCAAAAGAAAAACTTAATGATGTTTCAAATTGGGGTGTTACTCTATTAGTAGTAACATAAATTCAACATTCGAAAATGTTCATCATGTTTTGGGCTCGGCTAGACGAAGGTTGTTACCACCTTTACAAGTACGTAGTAAAGGACACTTACCATATAAGAGAAAGAAAGAAATAATAGGAAAAGTTTCAAAAAAGAAGGTACAGAATTATAGAGGGGGTGAATACGGTCTTTTCGACTTCTTTAAAGTTTATGAAACTTCAAGTCTTAAATAAATCGAGTGGTGCAATAATCTAGTTAACAATACAACCAATAAGTAGATAGACAGAGAGAGAGACAGAGAGAGAGAGAGAGATCGCGATATATATTGGTTCAGGATGGGGGGTTTATATCATCTATACGTCCAGTTGCGAATCCATGATACCTATACTATTGCTCTAGTATAATCCTTATGATGGACTATCAGCTGTATACAACTTCGCTCCACCGATATGCACCAACCTCGATGATTACTTAGAAGAGCTACTCCTTACGGTATTTCGCCCTTGGAAACCACCCACAAGAACCCGTGATTCAAATTACTCCTAAGACCACTAAGACTTCTCCTTGGAAGTATCCTAAACCTTAATAGATCACCCAATGATATAGGCTTTACCATAAAGGTCTAATACTTCCCTTACAACCAAATTGAATAAGTATTGATAGATGAATCAAGCCCAAACTTAACCTAGATACTCGATTCTAATTTAAAGGGTATAAGATAGAAGACCCTCAACTCAACACACAAGTGTGCATTAAGCACTTGTGTGGCTCTCTTACGGAGATGTGTTATCCTCAATAAAATGATAGAAGGAGAAGATTATAACACAAGAAGGTGTTAGACTTAGAGTAGAGGGGGTATCCAAGCTTGGCGCGCTGCCTACACGGCAGCATGCTAGATGCCTGTCTTGGGTTTTTCGGGTTTTTGACGTTTTAAATACCCGTTCTTGCTAAGCCCTCAATTGTACTTCATACTTTGACCTTTTCGTTATTCTTATACTCAAGGTCAATCAACTCAAATAATAATTTGATAAAAATATTTATGAAGTGTATACAAGAAGTTTTAGGGGTGTTTGTCCAATTTCAAAGAGAAAGGAAAGAACCATTGGAAAAATTATTTATTTGAGTATTCTCTATGTGATGGATAAAAGGTCTTGCCTCCCATGATTTGAATTTCAAAATTTAAACTAAAGTGTTAAGGGTGAGTTATCATTGTGCGAAAGAGAACAGATTTGAATTTCAAATTCAAATGTTTTAAGAGGGTTGTGTATGTACTAAGATAGGTTAGAAACTAACCATGGTTGGGTGAGGAGTTGGCATGAGTTAGGAAGAAAGAATATACCAAAGGAATATCCCAACCTTGAGGAGAAAGGGTGGATGTTGTGAGGGGGGGAATTTAAATTTCAAATTCAAATGTGAGAAGTATAAGAGATTTGAGTTGTGTGTGAGTTGGCATAGGAAGTGAACGAAAAGTGATGGTAATTCTATAGAAGGGAGCCAATATTTAAAATTAAAATTTGAAATTTAAATGTTAGGAAAGGTGAGTTGGCAAAGTGTGCAGGAGAAGTTTGATGAGTGTATGTGTGTGATTTGAATTTCAACTTTAGGAATGTATGAGTGAGTGTGTAGAAGAAGATTTGAGTGTGTATGTATGTGTGATTTGAAATTCAAATATGAGATCATGTGAGTGAGTGGGTGAGTGACTGGGTAAGGGAATGATTTGGGAGAATGTTATGATAGGACACTTAGGATCATATGTTGGAATATGATAGATACAAAAGAGTACATTATGTAAGGGAATGTGAGCTATCACATATGCGTTTAAGCTTGGGAAGGTTGTATGTGGTGAAGTTTTAAGGTTAAAGGTTTGTGTGATGGTTGTGAAGAAGAAGATAATCAAAGGAGTGATTATATGGGTCAGTCATATTACATTAAAGAGAGAAAAGAACTAGGAAATGATGATTAAGGAATGTATTTGGGAAAATGGGAAGAATGTTTGTAGGAATGTTAGGATTGTGTAGGAGAGTTTGAATAATGATTTGTTGGGAAGAGGGGATTAACAAATGATTAAGGAATGTTTAGTGGAAAGTGGTGTGTAAGAGATATGTAGGGAGTGTGGCAGTTATAAAACATTTAAGTGTGGGAAGTGATAAAAATGAAAGTATAATTAACTTCCAAATAACACAAACTTAAATAGTCATTAAGACTTAATCCATGATTGTCAACAATGGACATGATCACTAATCACCTTGATGCAAACAAGCTTAGTGCTTTGTATCTCAAGTAAAACATTACGCAAAGTGACCTTTAACTTAGTTTGACCAATTAGGGAGTAATACCCGTTATGTGATTAGAGACAACGTAAATCCAGTTTAAGGTCAAATGATTACTTGTGTTTGATGGTATGTTGAAAGTATGATTCTACTAGGTTTAAAAAAGTAGATTTGGCATTGGATAGAGGAATTGATAAAGAAAATGAGTTGGCGTTTTGTTGAAAATCTGGTAACTTGTTTTTGTTCCTCTCTAAGTCTAAACCTTTATAGAACCGTAGAAGGGGAGGGGGTGAATACGGTTATCTTGACTTCTTCAAAGTTTCTAAAACTTCAAGTCATAAATAACCATGTGGTATGATGATCTAGTAAGCAAAGAAACAATAAGTAGATGGAGAGAGAGAACGAGAGAGACGCCACGATATATACTGGTTCGGGATTAAGGGGGTTTATACCTTCCGTACGTCCAGTTGGGAATCCACGACACCTATACTATTACTCTAGTATAATCCTTATGGTGGACTATAAACCGTATTACAATCTAGCACCACCGATATGCACTAAGATCGGCGCTCACAAAGAAGAGCTACTCCCTACGGTATTCCACCCTCGTAATCCACCCCTAAGAACCCGTGATTCGACTTAACCTCTAGGATCACTTAGATCAAATAGGACCACTAAGAACTTCCCCTTGGAAGCTTACCAAACTATTAGGAATGAAAAAGTGACGATCTTATTGAGATCGAGTCTTATAATAATTAGAGAAATAATATTGTGTAATAGGTTAGGGGAAAGACTCGTGACTAAAATAAAGTCACGAGACCCGGCTAAATAGCCAAAGTCTAAAAGACAAGAGGTAGGAGCTCATCCTTGTGTTTGGGTATAAATACCTCATCCCCACCTCATTAGTGGGGTGTGTCTTCTAATCCAATCCTTCTTATAATCTCTAATCCTCCTTCTCCCTCTTTCTCTCTCTAATTTTTATAATTCTCTTTCTCTCTCTAATTTCTATAAGCATACACATAACACCTAAACACACACTCTATTGCTTATTGATCCTAAAATCAAGACCTAACAAGTGGTACCAGAGCCAAGGAGCAATTTAGTGTTCGTTTAGGGATCTTATTCGGACTGCTTATTTGACAGCTTATTGCGTCAGCTTATTTTGAGCTTATTCTGGTTGGATTTGCTTATTTTGTGTGCTTATTCTGATATCTGAGTGTTTATTTGCTCAAAACTGCTTATTTCGTGCTTATTGTTTTATCAGTTTTCTTATTGCTTAATTTGTGTGCTTATTCTTAAAATTTGATCTTATTTCGAGTCAAAATTGAGTTAAAAAAGCTTTTCAGGTCTAACTGCTTAATTTATGCTTATAAGCTTATTTTTAAGAGCTTATTTTCTAGTCAAAAAGTCAAACAGCTTATTATGTGCTTAAA
The DNA here is from genome assembly GCA_026074375.1 of Tanacetum coccineum. Taxonomy (NCBI): domain Eukaryota; kingdom Viridiplantae; phylum Streptophyta; class Magnoliopsida; order Asterales; family Asteraceae; genus Tanacetum; species Tanacetum coccineum. The sequence continues at coordinate 8,926 of BQNB010013225.1, read as the reverse complement.
TAGCCAATTTTCTGCTTATTGTGCTAATTTCGGATTGTGTTTTATGCAATCAAAATTGACTTCTTACGGTTTTATCATAAAGGTCGTGGCAACAATTAGTAGATAATTTGCTTATTCGTGGTTATCTGCTTATTTTTGTGCTTTATCGACAAAAATCAGTTACAAAAATCATTTTCGAAAGTTTGACTGGTCAAATTTGGTATCATAACTATAACACCCCCAAATTGGATCGCGGTGGAATAATATCCGGGAGTGTTACTTCATGAGTACTCTTGCACAAGCTATGAGAGAACGACCTCTAAACGTGTCGTTTGAAAAGAAAGTTTGTATTGTTTAGACTCCAATGCACATCAAGTAAGCCAAGCATCTAATTCACTTGAGAAAAACATGCTTAAAAGTGTCAACATAAAGTTGGTGAGTTCATAGGTTTGTTTAAGTGTAAATGTTTAACCAGAGATTTGCAAAGTGTGAATGGCCATTTCAACCCTTATAATAGTCACAAAAATGTATGTATGAAAGTTGGACCGCAATTGTTCAAAGTATGTATGAGAATTGTAAATATTGATTCTTAAAATAATTCCTTTAGTATATATAAATATATATATATATATATATATATAATAAATATAAATATATAATAATAAGAATTATCTCAAAATATCAATAATAAGAATTCCGTAAGGCTTTTAAAAGGATAATTTTACTTTTGACCAAAGCAAAACCCTAAAAACCTTCCCGGGTCGTTTCTCGACGAGGTGTGAATTTGAAAATCGAGGTAACGTTTGTGGAAGAATGCTTGAATATCACAAATTGGGTTTGGTTTCCTATTTCTACAATTAAAATACAAAAACAAGTAAAGGCATCTCTTAAACACAAGAAGCAAATTAATAACTAAAACACTAAAAACCGATAACGGAGATTTCAAAACCCTCCTTTAAAAAAAAAACCAAATTCTAAAATTTTAACCCTACAAATGAAAATTTAATTTTTATAAATCCTAAATGTTAAAAGAGAATTTTCTAAAAAAGAATTATATTTTTTTTGACTTTTATTTTATTTAATATGAATTAAAAACAGTTTTAAAGAAAAATAATTATTAAAAATAGTAAACTAAAGTATAAAAATCTTGAAAAATGGTTAAAAATACTTTGGACTATAAGGTATTTAAGAAAAATAAGAACTGTTATGACGGCTTATTGAATAAGCTAGTAAAAAGCAAAATGAGGGCTAAATGGTAAAAAGCTTAAAAGGTTGTTAAAAGAATATTGTTTGTTTCAAAGTAAAACTGAAAAGAACCCAAGGGCGCTAGGTGGTAGTGTGTGAGGTTTGTGTTGAGGTGTTATAAAAGTTGAGTGGGTAAGAGGGATCAGGGGTTTCGATCCTTGACTACCACTCCTGGACCATTCCCTCACTTCCCTTTTTTTTATTTTATTTTTGTGAAAATTTTACTTTTTGGAAAAACTTTGCAAGACTAAAATAAGCAATTTTTGAAAAACAACTTTTTATGAAACTCAGATATAAGCTAGCAAATAAGCAAAAATTGATTAGAAACAAAAGAAAAAAAAAAAAACATCTTATATTTTTTTTAAAAAACAAACTGACTATGTAAATTTAAACTAAAATAATCAACTAAAAATACTAAATTAAGCTAAAACAATTAAGCACTAAACCCTAATAAGGCCTACTTATGAACTAAAATAAGTCTAATCTAAATTTGAGCCAAAGCCTGCTAAATTCCTAAAAGAAAAATAAGCAACACATCTGAACTAAAACATCACAAGTAATGGCACTTTTGGCTTATTTTTTAAGCCCATAAATGGAATCCTTATGGCTTAATTAATCCACTACACCTTAAAGCTTATCACTATTAAATCTATCAAAATCACTATATAAAAAAACAACATTTTGAAAATCAAAAGCCATGAAAAGCTAAAATAAAAAATCCAAACCGACCACAGAAGCCTACTTTTTAACAGATTACAACTATTTTTTTTGTTTTTTTTTAAAGAAAATAGCAATTTGCAGATTAAGAATAAGCTAGAAAAAACACTTTAAATTTCAAAATAAGCTCAAACAGATGGACTTTAGACTAAGAACTACTTATGCCAGAGATTTTAGATCCTAAAACTTATTTTAACCTATCTAAATTTGCAATTGAAAATGGACTTTTTAGACTTAAAACTGAAAATGACCCTACACAGATTAGTACCAAAACTTTTACAAAGACTAAAGTAAACTATTCAAAACTTATTCCTAACTGTATTTTTAACACTAAAAACAACACAAACCAACACTATAAAATATGTTTTTTAAAGTCCTTATCAAATAAAAGCCAATCCTTATTCTAAAGTGATTTAACACCACAGATTTAGACAACTTTTAGACAAAACCATAAAACTCACATTTAGACTTTAAAACTTTTTAAAAACTGATTAACACAACTCAAAAGGGGTTGTTAAAGTTGGATTAATGACCTAAACAGTTTTTAAACGCAATCATGACTCTATTTTCCCTCTAAACCAAACACCAATGGCACCCCCTTAAACTCTCAAAAACCATTTTTTTTAAACTAACATACCAATTAAGCATAGAAAAGTAAAAACAGAAGGAGCTATGATAGTAAAAGTCAAACAAGAAAGAAACTAAGGAGGATAATCATTAATCAATAAGCTACCCTAATAAGCAAATATGACTAAAAATGGACAGAATTTAAGAAAACTCAAACTAAACACCTATAAGCTATAAACTAAGTACATTAAGCTAAACTAAGGCAGAATGAACACAAATAAGCAACATTAAGCAATAATAAGCAGAATAACATAAACACGGCAATGAACATTAAATAGCCTAAAAAATGAAAATTAGAGTGTAACCTTAGTCCCTTTGCCTTAAACAAAGGACAAAAATTGCCTCAAAAGAGCCTTAAATCAATAAAGCTCTAGCTTAACTTATGATAACTGTTACGTTATTGAAAAGCCCTTCCAAATTTGGCTTCCCTTCCTTAACACAATAAGCTGAGGTATTTTCATGGATACTCAATGGGACAGAAACAGTTATATTAAGAGCTTATAAGAGCTTGTTAAAGTTACTTGTAAAATAGAATAAGCTTAAATGCATAAAGGAAAACAAGTGTTTAAGACATAATTTTAGTAAACATAAAAACTAAAATTTTCATTAACTTAAAAAAATTACAAGGCTTGAAATTTAAAAATACAATAAGTAAAGACAAATAAGCTGTAAATAATTTTAAAAGACAAGACTACACTACTCCTAAAACTACATTACACTAGATGCCTTTAAACTGTCTGCATTTAGTCCTATATATAGACAAATTCAGAAGTCTTGAGGTGTGCTTGTTGTGTTTTTGTTGTGAGAGGCTTCAAAATCCTTCATCTCAGCCCTTCAATCATCTAGTTCTCTAAGCAAATTCATCATAGCCCTAGATTTTCGTCTTCATTCATCAGCCAATGATATGCTAGGGGATTGCCAGCGTATTTTTGGAGTGATATGATGTGGGGGTAAGTGTGGGGTAAATTTGGGGTTTGTGTTTTGTCGTGGTGCAGGGGAGAGGGAAAGGGACGGGAAGATGAATAGTAGGGTTGGTTGTTTGGGCGGGAAAGGTATTGTTTGTTTAATAGTTAACGGGTGTTAGGGAAAAAAGGGTGTGTAAGGACTGACAATGTTAGTCCTTTAGGACTAACGATGCAAAGTCATATGGACTAACGGTGCAAACAGTATAAAGGGTGTTGGGGCTAACAATGTTAAGTGTGTATTGGGCTTATATTATTGGTTTTGGGCCGGTCTGGTTTAAAAGGAATCATGGGCTTTTCATTTGAACTTTGGGCTGTTAAATAAGTAAATAAACACTAATGGGCTGACCCGGCCCATTAGATGGGTGCGGGTTGGCCCATTAAGTATTTCTTTGGTTTCGGCTTCGTCTTTGACTTTTGACTTTGACTTTGACTTTTTCACGCTCTTTCTAATCCCGTGCTCGGTTTTGTTGGTTTTGGCTTCGTTTTTGTCCTTATGTTAATATCCGATACCTGCATAGTAAATAACACAAAACAAGCATATATTTGGCATTTTATGTCCGTTTTTGTTCATTTGGGGTCATTTTATTAGGTAAAAACTATGTGTATTTAAACACATACCAAATATCACGAAATGTTTCAAGTATGTATTTGCGTCCAAAAATGAAATCAAGTAATGTATCTCATCGTGAGATATGTAAATGAGTATGAAAATCAATTTGTAAACGAGTTGTAAATAAACATGTAACGAGTTTGAATCAACCATGTAAATGAATTTGTAAACAAGCATGTTCTCACCCCAAAAATATATGTAAACGAGTAAAACATGGGGCTATAAACTCACTTTGGTGAATGAACTTTGATTATACAAATCAAATGAGTGAAACGTCACGGATAGTCCGAATGCAACCTAATTAGTTATAGGTCGTATGAGTACTACGTACTTTGAATAACTAACAACATATAATACTATTTAGTTACATCACCACCTAAACATGTTTGTTTAATTTATAAAATTACACAATTATAAATTTGTACTTGTAAAATAATTGTCTATGTATTTGTATTTGTATTTGTAAAAAAAAGTATATACTTGTCCAACCATTGATTAATTGCTAAAAATACTTGATTTATTATTTATATAATTTCATTATATAAATAATTTAGTTGTTTGATAAATTAATATTTATAAAGTTAAAAATGTTTATAAATATCACTTTAGTAAAACGTCGTATCTTTCTCGTTTTAACTCCGTTTTACACGTTCTTTATATCCACGGTTTTGTATTAAGAAGATTATGAACAGTAACTTTTACTGTTTCTATAAAATTATATAAATTTACTTTTATATAATTAATTATTGTAACCTTGTAAAATCATAACTCATTCGTTATAGCCTTGTTTTTTGAGTTCTTTATAGTTTTGGAAAGCTCATGATATCTACTTTCTTAGAAAAATATCAAATAATTTTTATCAGGTTCGTACTGTTTCAGTTTTTATAAAATTACTTTTATAAAAACACTTTTCATTGTAAACTTGTAAATTCTATAACTCATTCGTTATAATTCGGATTTTTAAGTTCTTTATATGCTTGGATTCCTTATGAAATATATTATTTTAATAAATAATAAAATAAATATTTTATTTCACGAATTAAAACAGTAACTTTTTGAGTTTTGTATAAAAAGTTTATAACTTTATTTTTATAAGTTTTTAACTTAACTAATTTGTTACAAGTCTTCTAATTTATGTAATAACACATCTTGTGTATAAACTAAGTCCTTAAGTTTATGTCCATCATATTGAGTCCAAATTGTCCAAGAAAAATATACATCATGTTTATTTACTTATATAAACTATATAAATATATAATTAACCATAACTTTACAAATAATTATATAAATTATCCATAGCTTGTAAATCCTTAAATAAAATATGTCCTTATGTTTTAAACATCATTTTAACCATGAACAAGTATTTCTTGAATTTATGTAAACTTGATTTATTTTATAAACTTTATAAAATAATTAATAGGTGATGATTAACCATATAACAATTATATAAAATATGAAATAAATAATTTGAAGAGTTTAGGGTTTATAAAAGACCTTAAAAGATGAGTGAAGATGATACAAACAATCAAACCCCAAGTATTAACCCTAAATACTTGATATAAAACCCTAACTTTTACTTGAAAACCCTAAATCTTTCACTTGATTAACCCTTGTATAAATAACCAACCAAGCTTCCAAAATACTTTGTAACACCTTAGATATGCCTAATATCAACCCTTATACACTTGTAATATCAAGAAAATGAAAACTAAGAATTATTTTATGAGCTTGAAATGAGCCGTGAGTTTGGAGATGTGAGGGAAGAGTTTACTTGTGATTTTTCTAGTGAATGATGAAGTGAAAGGTATGTGTCTTTATATAGGAACAAAAAGCATGGCTTTTAGATTAAACAAAGACTAGGTAGATAATTTAGGACTTGATTAAAAGAGACATAACAAAGGCATGCTCATGGTTGCTTATTCTTGCACCTCGCCGTGTGTTTATGTTCAAAAAAGGACAAGAAGGTGACCATCTTACAAAGGGTAAAGGATAGTACAGTTTAAGGTGAAGTGGAGTTAGTGGAGCATTTGATTTTATTTCATGAGTGATATGAATAGACATGGCTAGTTAGTATTATTGGGGTAGAAGTGATATAATTTTTGGGTATTGGGTATAAGGGTGGGTATTTGTTGAAATATAGATGGGTTTATGGGTTTACATGCATTCAAATATGTGTTTTATTGCGAAACGTAGACGTTTTACGTAACGAATAAAAATAAAAAGTGAAAAGTCATAAATTATCTTCGTAAAAATAATATAACACTTGTATGACGTAAACTTTTATTTGTTTGATTCCCGTTTACGTTGAATGTTGATTTTTTATTTACGCGATTTAACTAAACGTTAAAAATTAAAAGCGAACGCATAAAAGTTTAAAATAATTGGTTGGATATTTATTGATGTAAAAGATGTGAAAATGTGAATTGTTACAATAACTGCTTTTATCGAATTTTGACTTGTCAATTTCGGTGTTGACTTTTGGTCAACGGTCAACAGTTTTTGAAAAACGCGTTTTGGGAAGAACTTAATTAGATCTAATCTAGATCTGGAGTACTTATCGAAAATTGAAAACAAAGATAAGGAAAAGATAAGCATAAAAACTGGTCATTTTCATTTTTGATATGAATTAATTTTGACATAATCAATTTCGATACTAATTTTCAGAACGATTCATTTTCATTAACTACTAAACCAAGAGCTATAACAAGATTTAACAAAATCAAAAGAACTAAAAGAAGAACGAGAACTTCATAACAGATTTTGAGTCTTAACAAGAAACAAAAATAACGAAACATCAAGTTTTAAAATATCTCAGTTATCATCTTTGTGTGTTTGTGTGATAACCGGTAATATTTTTCAGGGCTAAGTATTATAAAATATTATAGTTTTGTATGTTGGAGTCTTTCGAGCTTGTCAGTTTTCCTGATGAAAGCTGAAAAGTTTACTTCTGTTGTCTATTTTGCATATAAGCGGTTTCGGTTTAATCGAGAATTTGATGAAGTGTGGAGTTCGTAAATGAATCATTTATGATTCTTTTTCCTGTTTTAGAGTGATTTTGAGGTTTTTAGTGCTTTCTGGGAAGTTTTCTCGCGTTTAGCGAAAAATCGTCACGCATCGCGTACCGGCACGACAGTTTATTTAAGTGTAGAGATTTATGAGGTTGGTAATGTGTTAATGGGTTTATTTATTTAATGAATTCATAATATTGAAATAACGTCGATTTAAATTGTAAATCGTGAGTGTGTGATCTGAAAGTTATCGGAAAAATAGTTGTTTTCGTGAATTTCGGTAAAAGACTGTAACAGTCGTAAAAAGGTGAAATTTTGGGTGAATATAAGTTTCCAAGCTATATTTTTTGATTTGCAGTGTTTTTAAATGAATGAGCAAGGTTCGCTTGAGTTTTGTCAAAAATTCATGTTTTCATTCCGGAGTCAGCCGATAACGGCTCAAAATGAATTTTTGTAGCTATTTAAGGTGATAAGTGTCATATGAATAATCTAGGTTTATGGATAAATGATTTTGAACGCAATGAAAATGATAACTAATTTTGGGTGACGTGTTAAATAAATGAAAATTTAGCTTTTAAGTGATCCCGACACAAAAAGGAAGACCCGAGACCTTCCTAGGATCCATTTTCGGTTAGAAAAGAACAAGGAGAGACAAGATGGCTATTTTTAAGCTAGCATGTCCCCTTTAGTACCCATATTCCACCACTTTATCCCATTTTCACATACATGCATCATTTTGAAAATCAAAACACAACAACTCTCTCTCTTTTTCTTTCTATATCCGACCGAATCACAAGGGAGAAGAAAAACAAAAGTTTTGAAGATTTTACCAAGAACACGGGTTAAGATTTTATTATTGGGTTGATAAATAATAGTTTTGGGTTTTAGAAACAAGGTTTTAGTCTTTCACGCGCGTCTCGATCGAACCAAGCTCATCAAACAAGTAAGTTTTTATAAAACTTTGAATTTAAGTTGTACTTTCGTGATTATGGTGATGTCTAGACGCTAGTTGTACAAGTTGATCGCCAAAAAGATCGAAACTTGAAATCAAAAATGAAAAAAGGGGTGTTTATGCGTCGGCTTAAAAAGAAAAGGAAGAAAAGGTTTTTGAGTTTAAATAAAATGGTTGTTGTGGTAATTTTTTGTTTTATAAAAATGCTTATAAGAGCTTATTTGGAAGTTTTGCTTATTCAATAAGCTAGGATATAGCTTATTTGGGCTTAAATGATTTTGGTATGGGTTGTTTTGTTGGACTAGCCCATCAAGGGTGCGTCCGGTTTGTTTTGAGCCCAACTAGGGTGCGTTTGGTTGGTTTCGGCCCAACGTGGGTCCGTTTGGTTTCGGTTTGGGTGTCAATTTGGGCTCGGCCCAATTGACTTTGGCTTATTTTCGCTTATTGAATTTGGCTTATATTAAGCTTATAGCTTAATGGATTTTGGCTTATTCGGTTTTAGCTTATTTTGATTTCGGCTTATTTGAGCTTATATATATATTCGGCGTATTTTGAAGGTTATGGCTTATTGTTGGGGTTACCGGCTTATATATATATATAGATAATAGTATAAGCTTATAGCTTATTGATTCAGCTTAATGGGCTTAAGGCTCATTGGATTTGATTTGTATTTTGGGGTATATAAAAAGAAGTATGGAATAAGTTTCGCTATCAGGCTAAGTATTTTAGACCATGATGGACCATATGACCCAATATCAAATAAATAAGTTTGTGCCACAAACTTTGTGGACTTGTAAATGAACTAAAGAAAGTTGTGTTGGAT